>CM043317.1:23221841-23248125 GCA_023736055.1 Quercus glauca
CAAATATGAACAAAGAGGCAGCAACTATACAGGAAAAATGTCAAGAATGCCAATCCTCGGTGGACAAGGAAGAAAGCTATGCATTATTTATTACAGAAGATTGAAGGATTCCCTTCATGGAATATTTGGCTCAAGGGATCCTACCGACTGACAAGGCACTGGCCCACCAACTCAAGAAACTCGCAGTCAGATACTTTTTGCAGAACGGTATCCTATTCAAAAAGGAATACAGCGGGGATGCCCTAAGATGCCTGGGGCCAAGGGAAACCAGGAAAGTAGTCAGGGAAGTCCATTCTGGTGATTGTGAAAGTCACCCAAGAAAAATGAGGCTTTATAAACAGTTACTACTGTTAGGGTACTACTGGCCAACAATGAAAAGGGACTCTGAGGAGTTAGTCAGAACCTACCACGCATGTCAAGTCCTCGAAGATGCAATCCATTCTCACCCAAATCTGTTACAAGATATGACAACTCCATGGCCTTTCCACACTTGGGGGCTTGATCTCATAGGACTTATAAATCCCTCATCCGGTGGTTACATATGGATATTGGCAGCTACTGAGTACTTTACAAAATGGGTGGAGGCCATCCCCTTGAAAAAAGCCATTGGAGCAGCTGTAGCAAACTTCATTCGAGAGCATATCATTACAAGGTTTGGGATCCTCAGGAGGTTGATCAGTGACAATGGAACCCCATTTATAAACAAAGACATGAAAGGGTTAACTGAAACTTACTACATCAAGCATGGAAGGTCCACACCTTACTATCCACAAGGAAATGGCCAGGCGGAGGCCACCAATAGGGTGATATTAAAGATCCTTAAAAAAATGAAGCAGGAGTATGGAGGAAAATGGAGTGACCATTTGGCAGATGTACTTTGGGCATGCAGGAGCTCTGTGAAGACAGCCACGGGATTCTCACCATTCTCCCTAGTCTATAGGACAGAAGCCATCAGCCTTGTAGAATTAATTGTTCCCACACCAAGAGTGGTACTTGAAGAAAGCCAAGAGGACACCGAAGACACAAATAATGAAAGGAGAATAGCAGACCTTGAAGGGGTAGAGGAGGAAAGAGAGCTAGCCAAGAGAAGAAGCCAGAGGTACCAACAAAGAATGACTAGAGCATATGCACAAGCAGCACGCCTAAGAACTTTCACTAAAGGGCAGCTGGTACTAAGGACAGCAGAGCATGTAAGAAGAAACCTACCAGGACCCTCCAAATTCGCTCCAAAGTGGGAAGGACCCTACATCATCAGGGAGGCCCATGATAGCGGATATTATTACCTTACAAAGGAAGATGGGACAATCCTAACAGAGCCCATAAATGCGAAGTGGCTAAAACAGTACTATGCGTAAGAAGGGAGAGGTCTCAATACACTGGAATCCTTTTTTGCCAAACTCTCCAACCTGCTAAGTGTTTCTTTCTTTTTATATATTATCGCTTAAGTAATTTTGTTCAGGGACCCGTGGTAGAAAGACACTCTATGATCCTTACTATCTTTGTTAAATTTGCTGTGTTCCTTGAATGATGTTTATGTTTTAAATTCAAATGAAATTTCTCTTTATTTCTCAGCTATTAAATCCTAAGTATTACAAAATCTTAACACAGACGGAATTAGGGGAGGATACCTGGGGAAATCTTTTGATGCATGACCCAGGATCACCCCACAGATAACTACAAACAGTTAAGTTTCAAATACATGGTCCAGGATCTCAGGCATATACTGAGGATACCTAGCCCAGTACTTGATATATAAAAAAAAAAAAAACCTACCAAGTTCATGAGCTGGGATAAAAAAAATATTGCCCAATGTACCCAGTTCAGTACTTGCGTAACCAAGCAGAAAAGGGAGGATACATGGGGAAATCTTTTTGATGCATGACCCAGGATCACCCCACAGATAACTACAAACAATTAAGTTTCAAATACATGGTCTAGGATCTCAGGCATATACTGAGGATACCTAACCCAGTACTTGATAAAAAAAAAACCTGCCAAGTTCATGAGTTGGGACAAAAAAATATCGTCCAATGTACCCAGTTCAGTACTTGCACAATCAAGAAGAAAAGGGGTGGGTACTTGGCTGGAACCTGCAGCAAAACTTGTGGGAATCATGGACCAGGACTCAGTGCAAAAAAAAAAAAAAAAAAAGAAAGACAAAAGGAAGAGAAGATTCACATGCCATTAAGAAAGATTAGAAGCAATCTGAAAACACAAATACTTAGAAGCAATCCTGAGGCACAAATACATGGAAGCAGTCTCAAAGCACAAATGCAGATCTAAAAAAAAAGAAAAGCCAGAAGCAATGTCCAAACAAAGAGATAGAAAGCTTATACAACCCCAAATTGTTCATATACATCCAAACCAGCTAAAAAAAAAGGAAAAAAAAAAAAGAGGTTAGGAAATAAGGCCAGCCAACAAAGAGCCATCTGAGGAAAGAGCAGGGACAGCCGAAGAAGAAAGGACCCTCTGTCTTTTAATCTTTAAATCTTGCAAAGTCTTGTGAGCATGAGCTAAAGCTTCCTCAGCAGCAGCAATCTCAGTATCAATACTCTTAGAGACTTGCCTTTGGAATAGCGCATGGGCCAATGATCGTAGGTACTCCAGCAAAAAGGACAGGTTGAATTTGGCTTTTAAGAGATTCTGCACCACTCCCTTCCATTCTAAGAGCTTTTCCTCAGATAAAGAGTCTAGCGAGAAATCTCTCAAAGAAATCAACACGGCACACAGCAGCTTCATCAAAATGTTCCTCAAAAATACACCTCCTCTGAAACCAATGGTAAAATCCTCGTAACTTTTGAACAGCCCTTCCAGCAGTGGCAAGCCTTCCACAGGCACAGAAAACCGCAAGAAGCTGCCATAGGAGGGCCCGAAATGGTGAAAGTGGCTAACAGGGAGGCTATTAAACTCCAGACGATCAAAGCGAGCCAGAAAGGTGGGGAGCCTTGAAGCCGAATCTAAAACAACCACCCCTGGAGCCTCCCCCATTGTTGCATCACCACCTGAAGGGGCCAAGGAACCTTCAACCCTCTGGGCAGTATGAAGACCAGCAACCTAAGTAGATCCCACACCCCCCTCAGGAATCACAAGTTTAGGATCTTTGACACCGGTAGCAATTCCTGCAAAAAAAAATGGAGAGGAGGGGGGGGAGGACAGACTTAGTTCCTTTTATAAAAAAAAAAAGGAGAAAATAAAATAGGTTGGAGGAGAAACCAGTATCAGCCTCTTGGGGTGGAGCTTCTTCCTCTTACTCCTCTGACTTCTTGGAGGACTGAGAAAGAACACATAGCAAGTTGAAGAAAAGGTGAGGAAGCCTCAGCGAAATGACTAAAAGAGGGCAAGGATACAGGGGGCTTCGCCCTAAAAAAAAAAAAAAAGGAGACAGAAGAAGGGCACAAAAAAGGGGGGAGGGAGGAAGCACAACCAAAACGATCAACACTCACCTTCAGAATCCTCCGATTCTAAAGAAGAAGCAGCACCAGAGACAGATTTCACAATGGCTTGGCCTGGAAAGAAAAGGGAAAGAAGGAACTCAAAAAAGGGGAGAAACAAAAAAAAAAGAGGGGGATGCAAAAGAAATATAATTAATGATATTATAAAAGAATAAGGCTCACCTGTTTGCCCGGATGGAGATGCGCCTCCCAAAGTCATTGTACTTAACCTCGTCTGAGGTAGCACAGTCCTGATAGGACTGGGAATTTGCTCAAATTAGGGACCCTGGGACGCAAAAAGCTCAGGAACCTTAGGATCTTAGGTAGCCTGGACACCCTACATTGGCTGCCCAACCTCCCCAGCAATGCCACCACTGGGAGTCTCCTCTTCAGTACCCTGAGATCCAGCTGCAACCATTTCCTCTTCTAAAGTCTCACCAACCTCGGGGGGAGAGACCTCCACCTAAGAAAAAGGGGGAGGAGCAACATGAACAACAAAAAGCTTAAGGGTGCCATAAGTACACAGCGCTAAAAAAAAAAATGGATAAAGACAGACAACAGGAAGGCATGGATAAAAAAAAAAAAAAAATACCATATCTTCACCAGAAGAAGGACTTCTACCTTTCATAAGATCCAACTTACGCTTAGACTGCAGAAAAAGACAACCACTCATCAGTTCAAAAAAAAAAAGAAAGAAGAAAAAAAAAAAAAAAAACTACAATGTAAAAGAGAAAAGAAGTGAAGAAGCCTTGCCCTTCTCTCTCTCTCTCAACAAGGTCTCCGGGTCTCTGTTGTTTACTACAGGTACGTCCAGAGGGTCCCAGAGAACCATGGACTGAAGAACTCACAGGAGCCTGGGGAAAAGAAGACTCTACCTTAGTCTTCACCCGGCCCCTTACGACCAAGGGTTGCTCAACTTCTTTTTCCTCAGCAAGCACCAACTGTTTCTGAGATTTCCCAATTTTCTTCTTTTTTGTCTTAGGGCCAGTACCCCCTACACTCTCTTCAACTGCAGCCTCCTTCAATTTTTCCTGCTTAATTGTTTTTCCTCTACTCATACCAACGGGAGTACCAATACTTATGGCCTCTACTACCCCCATCTTAATTGGTACCCCAGCAGAAGCACCAGCAATAAGGTCACACCCCAACCAGGTTTCTGGAAAATCCTGCGCATAAGTCACCCAACCTTCCCTGGAAGCGTGCCATTCTGCGAAACCAGTTTTGCTACTTACAGCAGCAGAAACAACACCAGCAGTAGGCAGAGACAGACGCTTGTTGGGTGTTGGGGCAGAAGAAATGCCAGGGTTGAGGACTCTCCCATTCGTGCCAGAACCAACATAATCAACAAAGGACTTTTGCACCCTTCTCCAATAGTCAGCATAACCACTAAAGGCAAAAACTCCTCTTTGGAAGTTGGGCACTACAAACTGAGGACTCCTTCGTGACCAATAAGAGAAGGCCTGAAGTCTCATGAAGGGATCCAAGGAAGGAAGAGAGGGAACTATGTCATTAAACACTGGAGGGATATCTTAATCAAAACCAAACTGCCGAAGTACTCGATGCGCCGAGTAATGGGTGTACCGTGGGCCATTCGAAGAAAGCACAAGAAGCCAAAAAGGACTAATACAGGCCAAGTAGGCTAAGCTGCCTTCATCACCACGACGTAAATCGAAAGTATTTCTTGTAAAAGTCAGAAAACGAGATAACACAGAATCACAAACAAAACCGGGGCCAAACTCCCGGGGAGAGCACTAATGCAAATAGCCTACTTGATCAAATAATTCAACCAAGTTAAGGCTGCCACCTTTCAGACTCAGCCAACGGAAAATAATAGGGTGGCTGTCAGTTGAGCTGCCACAAAGCCCTTTAACCATATCAGGGGATCCCTGAAACTTATATTTTACAAACTTTAAATTCCTACATCTTGCTAAAGTAACCGAAGAACGATCCCACATAAATACCTGGAGAATGGCGCAATGAAGAGAAAAAGTAATAACATAACAAGAATCACCTTCGGCTTCATCTCCATGAAGCTGATCCAATTGAGAATAGGCATGGCCCAAAAACATGGGGGCTAGAGGATATTGAGCACCTTGAGCCAACTTAATCACCAAGGGAAAAAGAGTGGACTTGATTCCATACCCAGGGAACTCGCTGAACAGAAACTTGCTAAGCCAGAATGCGAGGAACCCAGCTCACCTAACTTCCTTATCCTTCTCGCGCGAAAGATTCATAACCCACCTACCCATCCTGGCCGATTTCCCACCAGGAGAAGCAGTACGTCCACCAAAGTGAGCAAATAACTTTTCTTCCACCTTGAAATCCTCGTCAGAAAGATTAATATCAAAGGGGTTTTCATCCCCAAGCACCAGAAGAAGAAAATTGTTGACCACGTCCTCCAGGGTGACAGTTAGTTCATCAACAAAAAAAGAGAAAGTGTGCAGAGCAGGACACCAACAGCGCACCAAATGCCTAAGGCCTTTGGCATCTTTGAAACCCTCGAGATTCCTGGAAATAGCCACTGCCTTCAAGACAACGGCGCGCTCCAAGCGGCCCACAAATTCCTCGTCAGAAAGTTCATTATCCACCCAGATTGGCCAGCCTTAGATCTTTCCAGCAACAAAATCGAAAAAGATGGGGACCGCCTCTCGAAGTCCTCGCCTGATCTGAAGATCAAAAATCTTCTTAGGATCGGGAACTTGTGCAGAACCAACAAAACCTATTTGGCCAGAGAATACCCAGGCATGAGTGGATGGAAGGGTCTCGCTATGGGACACCTGAGGGAAGAATAAGCTAGGAGTGTACCAAGGGTCTCGTAAAGGAAAAGCAAGGCACCCAATGACAGACTCATCCTGCATGGAACTAGAGGAACCCTCACCTTCAAAGGGACTAGGAGTACGGTCCTTTCTTTTTCGAGAAGAGGAAGAAGTCATTGAAGCAATGGGTATCTTGAAAGAAGAAAGCAGGTAGCAGCGAGACTGATCGAAAGAAAAGAAAAAGAGACTAGGAATAAAAGATTTAGGCAGACAAGAAAAAAGGTAATGGGAAAAGGCTAGAATGAAGAAATAAAAGGGCAGTTAGAGAAGACAATATGTGGAAAGACGCGCCAGTTGCCAGGAATTAATGGGAGTTATGGGAAACGTAAAAGTAGGTGGTGGAAGTTCCTTTTCGAAACTCAACTACCACATCCCATGTAAAAGGGAGGAGTTACAAGAAAAAGAAGTGAAGGGGCCAGGATACCAAAGACCAAAAATTGAAGATCAGGATCCCCAAAGAAAGATCAAAACGGAAGAAATCTTGCAGAAACTCACGCATGGGCTGCAGGCAACCCATAAGCTCAGGGGGCTAAATGTTGAGGTTTAAAAAAAAATTGGTCACAGACTAAGGCCCAAAGAAATAAAACGTTGGGCTCAGTTCACAAAAAAATAAATAAATAATAAAGCTAAGAGAAAAATGAGAGAAAAAGAAGGGTTGGGCTCACACAATGAAAAAAAAAAAAAAAAGAAAGAAGAAAATAGCAAAAGGCCTAAAGGATTGAGATCCAAAGACCCATGAAAGAACAAAGTTTAAAAGACATAAAGCAAGAGAAAGGGGCAAACCGGCCAGGGCCAATAAACCAAAGGGAGTCCAGTAAGAAGAACTAGGCCGGGATCCTAGAAGTCACCAGAGTCCAGGATCCCTGGGGCACGCGAAGGAGGATTGAAACAAAACAGGGATCAAAGATAAAAGCATGCGGGTCTCATGCTCCGGACATGTAGTGGGACCAGGGAGTACGAAGCAAAAAACGCAAGAGCCGTGATTCCAGATCATTGAGGCATTCATGGTCATTTTCTGAAGTCTCATAGAACTATAGAAAGAACTCTGTAAAATTAAAAGAAAACAGAGGAGCCGCTCCCAGTATCCCAGAGACAGCCACTATAGCACATGCTCGGATTCAACAAATTCAAACTTTACAAGTCTTGGAAGCTTAAATAGCTATCAAAGTCTGTAATTTTTGAACTTAGTTGAACCTTGTATCACTTCTTAGTGAGCATTGTAATAATAACTAAAGAAAATTAATAAAATGCACCTCACTAATTCGAGGATTCCTAACCTTTTCTTGCATTGTATTTCACTTGTTGTGCATTCCTTTGCTGTTAAAATGTCATTCAATATAGATATTTTTGCTTGTTAGTTATTTGTATTGTAGGAAGCTTATTTTGCACACTACTCGGTTCTTAAACAGCCCTTTTAGCTGCGGTGAACCAAGCCCAGTCCACCAAAAATATTTATTTGGCCCAGGATCTTTGGGTCACTGTGCTGAGAAGAAAAAGACACTCTCACAGATAGTAAAGATAGAAAAAGGATGATCAAATAGACAAAGTTTTGACCATTCTTCTTGGTTCTTAGCCTAGAATGACAAGTTTGCTTTTCTCAAGCCACTTAGTCCTCTCTCTCCCAATTGGTGTAAGACATTCAAATGATTAGATAATGAAAGTCATGTCATCATTTAGGCATTCAATTATTGGTCAATTGGTAGGTTATGAGTAAGGAAAATCTCATCAACCAAAGCAATTTCAATGGGGAAAAATGTATGCGGATGCTTGCTTAGTTGCACACAAATTCATTAGAGACCTAAGAGGTAAGAGAAAACATGCCAAGCTCTATGGTTCCCAGTTAACTTGGAGCTACTTGACCTTTACTAGACAAAATCTTGTACCCTTTAAACCACAATTTCTCAAGTTCCTTCTATTGTGATTCATTAATCAAGTAGCGTCTTTTTTCGTGATGAAATTTGGCCTAGGGATGAAGAAATATAGAAGAGTTTTTTCTCTTAAGGAGGTTTAGTCATAGCTTCTCAAGCCATGGTTGAGCCTTCAAGAAGAGGGAAACTCTCTCTCTCTCTCTCATAATGGATCTTGTCTCCTTTCTAGTGTTAGCAACAACCTATAAATGGGAAATTTTGAATTGTTTACCATGTGTCAAGCTCTTACTTCTTTGCCTTGGTGTTTTGTCTTATGGTGTAGCTAATCCAGTTGTTAGCTAATTTTATTTGAACATAAGTAACTAACTAAACAATTGTTAATTTCTTTCTTAAGCTTATTTTCTCATTTTCTTATAGGTTGAGCTTCATTGCTTTTGCATTCTGGCTATAGCTTTAGAGTGGGTGGAATCTCTCTAGTGGCCTTTTCCTTGTTTGGGCTTCTACTTTTCTGTCTTTGAGCTTACATGGAATGTGTCTTTTTCGGGATTTTATGCTTAGTTGGCGAGGTGAGAAAATTATTGGCTTTTTAATGGCCCGTGTCGTGTGGTTTAGTGAGGAAAGAAAATAACGGGATTTGATCATAATTAACTTTCTTAGGAGAATTTTTGGGTTTTTGGTTTATTGGGCCCATTTCTAATTTTGGTCCTTTAATTGATTGGGCAAATATTACCCACTAAGATTCGACCACATGGCATGTGAAAAAAAATCTGTAAACAACTACAATGTAAGGTGTATGGGCCAAAAACCAGCGGCCCAACCCGAGTGAGATTGCTTGGTGTTGTATCATGGCCCGGTACAATTAATTTATAGAGGTAGGTTATCAAGGTCAACCTTTCAAACCTAATTGATTATGTCAGGTGATCAAGAAATGGATGTGCAATCAATGAAAGACTTCCAAAGGAAAGAAAGTTGGGAAAAACAGGAAAGTTATAACTGCTTCCTCGGGAGGGTTCGAGGAGTCTCTAATAGTTTGATTACACTTTTTTGGTTACAAAGTTCTTGATTACACTTTATTATTTCTTTCTCTTTATTTTCATCCCCCGCTATGGAGGAGTCTCTTTTCCTTATATAGTTACCTGGAATGCATCTCAGCCTCCACTTGGATAGTCACCATTTCACATTCGGATGCTTGTCCCATCAAGACCTTGTTGGAGGTGGTGGAATGTGCTGCTAGCTATGAAGGCACTGTTCAAGGGTCATTCAGCCATTAATGCGGCCAACTGAGTTAGTGTAGTGCATTCAATGAGGAGATGATGGGTACTTTATTTGGAAGTTCCCCCCCCCCCCCCCCTCCTTTACTTGTACATCTCTACTTCCTTCCTTGATCTTCAGTCCAATGTTCTTGGTGGTTTGTCTATAGCTTCCCAAAGAATGTTCCTCCCTCAGACTCCTCGGGAGAGTTAGTTTCCTCGATTTCACAATCCAGGTTATCTTTGCTGTATTGGGCCAAAGCTGACGAGAGGTCGAGCCCAATTACTCCTCGAACTGGATCTATTTGGTGACATTCATTCTTCAAGCCTCTCCCTCCCACATAAGGTTCTAAAATTGGTATTTTTCCAAGTAATCATTATAAGATGTGTATTTAAAATTAACGGGTAACTCTTGCAATGCACAAAAAAATTCAACAAAATATAATATTCTCTTTGATTTTTTTATTGTGTCATTTATAAAAAAAAATATAATGTGACAAGTTCTAACGGACAGTGTAAATGATTTTTTTTATATGGAGTTTATATAAAATTTAAACTCAAATAAAAAAATATTTTTTAGAATAATAACCCAGAAAGATATGGGCTTCCATTTTATATGGAAGCCCATATATTTAATCTGATTTTTGTTGCATATTAGTTCATACCAAATAGAAGTTAGAACTCAAAATTTTTTTTTTTTTTTTTAAATTTGAATAAAGCAATCCAATTCTAAACAGAGTCATTAAGTTATGTATGTTCTTTTATCAGAAATTATATTATTTTAATTACATTGAAAATTTTCTACAAATTTTATAATTTGGCCTTTTATGTCTTATAAATATTAAAATATGTATCATTGCATAATACGAGTTAACGATAATTCTTTTAAGAGGTTTTTTAGGAATATTCAATATATTTTGTTGTTTAGAAGTTAAGCAGGAACAAGTGGAATAACTATGATAGAATGTTCATTATGGTCATCCTTCCTAAGTATTTCTCTTGAAAGTGGGAGGAACAATTATCACATTAATAATTATGAATTACTGTTTTTTTTTTTTTTTACTTTTAATACATCAATATTAATAGAGTAATACCTATTAATTTGCATCCCAACTGGTCTACTAATTGATTGATTTTATCACCATTTTCAGATTGTAGGGTGGACATTATAATTATTTACGAATTATGGTGTTAATTGTAATATGAACATATAGATAATCCTCCATTAATCCCACAAAAGAAGATAATGCTGGCCACCTAAAAGTCATTTCTATCACCACTAGATTGTGACATAAAAGGAGCTTTTTTTTCGATAGTGGTATGGAATAGATGAGACTGGAAGAATGAGCAATGGGACATAAGATGAATGAGAGTGATGTACCAATTTCCTCTCTCTTTTTTAGGATGCTGAAATTGATATGCATATAATCTAAAAGCTTGTTTCTCAAAAAATAAAAAATAAATAAAAAGCTTGTTATTATTTTATATATATTAGTTTTGGTTTTGTTTTCCCTTTCATCTTATTTGCGAGTCCGAACAAATTCTCGAGGGATGTAATTGTAGGACCCGCCACTATTTCCCAACTTTCTACAACAATGTTCATTTTTTTCGTTTTCTCATTTTTTCTGACTCATTAATATGCCAGACCCCTATAGAGAATTGTCATATTGAAGCTGCATAAAGGCCAATTGAGTTAATTAAATGATTAACAAGTAAGAAGTAGATAGGAGGACAAGGAGAGCTAAAAGCTGGTGACTGCTTGGCAGAACATAAAATTGCTTCTTGTAGATAGCAACCTTTTCATGAGTTTTTGGTTGTAATCTGCAAGAGCTCAATTCTCTAGCGAGTTTGTCAATGCAATAATTTTGCCCACACTTTTTACATACTTGGGACTGTTAAAAGGGTGTCATAATAACTCATTGAATGCCTCTTGCACTCAGTGGTATTGCACTACACAAATTTGAAGGTAAAGTGAGGTGTTTCAATTGGGGTCCATGGGATGGCTATACCTGTTTGAGAGCAATTGTATATTGGAAGAATTGAAGTGACAAAATTAATTGTACAAATTATCCAAACAGGTAGAGAGAATTCAAGCAAAAACATTTATAACTCAAATTAGTTCTCATATTACAATAACTCAATCGAAATGAATTTTACTTCCTACCTAAGAATGTACTTGGTGGACTACTCGTTCTTAATTTTTTTCTTGTTTGAAAAAAAATATATTTTACCAACTCTATCTAAGCTGAACATTAGAATTGCATTTCAGCTTGGTTAACGTTTGCCCCAATGACAATGGCCATTCCCTTTTGGCTGCTGAGAGCAGAACTGCTACCCCCTAATGAAAGAATGGATACAGGAAACCCACATTTTCTTACAAAAATTAATCTAAACATATTTTACATCCCCTCCCACCAACTGAAGAAAATTAAATGCTGAGGAAGATAGGGTGAAGTGAATTGAGGTGCATAAGGAAGGCGGAAATGGCAAGGCATTCCATTGAGCATCTTAATCACAAAACAATGATCAGCCAAAATGGATTTTTGCATCAATACATGCCCTTGAAAACAGGATTAGTTCGGCATATGCTCGCACCATACTCCTCATACTCTGCTTTTGTATGGCAAGCCTGCAGGTGGAGTCACAACTTCAAGTTAAAAATCAAAAATTCATTCACTGAAGAATATTTAAACTTGGGTAATGTTAATGATGAGCACAAGAGAAAGCAATGAATCAAGCATCATAAGCATTGATGAGAGGAATTAACTTTTTACTTTTCATTTGGGGGCTGAAAGAGTGAAAGGAGGGAGTGGGGCCTAGAATTGGGCATCATAAATGTGTTACCATTTTGTCACCAAGCTGAAATGATGGGAATGCAATTTTACAACATTGCAAATTGCTAATGCCACACAATGCAATCAAGAATGCCAAACTCCACCTACTTCCTATACTTACAAGCTTCTACAATTCCCTTTACGGTGGTTAGATTTTTAATTCATATTAGCTGTCCCAGCTATTGTCTTCTCTGGAACCAATAAAGTGGTCCCTTCATTCTTGAGAAGGGACAAGCATGACAATCTACTTAATAAATGGGATGAAATGGCAATAGGCAACTAAAAGGTGACAATCAACTGCAACCACTGAGAAACCACAATGTCTTCCACAGTGAAGCAGAATATGAAATTGAGGATTAATGTGAAAAAAAGTAAACGTACAGGATAATCATTATAGTTTTGGTCCATTAAGATGAGAGGACAAAATTCATACCGCAAAAAATTCAGGTGTTGATGCAAGTACAGAGCCTCCAAACCAAACTGCAAATCTCTGGATGGGATGGCTGACTACATTAACTTCTACTGGTTGTGACTGGAGGTCCAGAAGAGAGAGAAAGAGAGCACCAAAGAGGGAAAAAATTGCTCAGCCTTTTCATATCATGAATAGCCGCACACATTTTATATATTACAAAAATAGAAGAAATAAAAAATATGTTAAATACTCTTACTTTTATTTCCCCACCAAGTCGAGCTTCTGATGCAAGAACCCTGGCATCCACAATCTTCTTTAAGTCTCGTTGCAACCTCCTATGGAAGTCCTTAAACATGGTTGAGCCTCCAGACAGTACTATATTCTGAGATTTACCACACAAAAAAAGGAGACAAAAACAAGTCAGTGAGTTGTAAAATAAAATATTGTATATAAACCATCATCTCTCCGCACAACCCCCCCCCCCCCCCCCCAAAAAAAAAAAAGGTAACAATAGCCCCTCATTAATGCACAAAAATAAAATTTGGTATAGAACAGTGCTTGAACCTCAGAACTAAAGCAATTCAAATAACCATATGATGGATAAAAAGAGAAAAATCCCATGCTAAAGTTGGGAAGTTAAAACAATCATGTTTTTAAGTTAAAAACTGTCCAACCATGGATAATCTGCAGATTTTTATTTTTATTTTTGTTTTTTTGATAGGTAAGAAAATACTCCATCAGCAGAAATTATGGCAAGAAAGTTCTATGAAACTGATGGATGGAGTTGAAGATCCACCTAAATCTCAAGACCCATCTAACAATTCATGAATACAGGTGTGACTGTACAAGCCCACATCACTCAATGTCAGTCCTCCAACATAGTTGCTCTCACTGTGGTGTGGACACCAGGTACTGACACAGGAGGGCAGTGACCTTTTGATTGAATGATGGAGGAGTAATTGACACTGATTAAGACAAAATTAAAGTTGATTGATTTTATTTTATTTTATTTTGTTGTTATTTTCATATCAATTGATTACAGTCGATTTCCATATCAGTTACAGCTGATTTCATATGTATTTCTTTATTTGTGGTACCAATGGAAGCCCTACTTAAAGGCTCCAGAGAACATTGCAGAACACAATGAATTTAGTCAAAATTTCTCTAAGCTTGGCGGTTATTCCAAGCAACCCAAGGTGGTGAAGCCTAAGATTTATTTTGTTACCTTTTTCCTATTTTCGGTACAAACCATCTATGCTGCATTACACTGTTCCATTGGAATATACCACATCTAATAAAAAAGTTTGCATAATTTTCCTAGAGCCTATGTACTTCACCTTATACAAAGCTCTTCTTGTGTCAATTGGTGCAGACTGAATACACTTGTCGATTACAGCTGGTAGGGGGGTTGAAAACTCGCTGCTATATATTTCCGGATTAAAGAAAACCTATAAACAAGTCAAACAAATCATCAGAACAAACAGCAGTATGCAGTTGGTTAAAAGCTATTCAAAAGCTGGGTATTATTTCCAACCTTTTACATAAATGCTTTTCAAAGTTTTAAAGCATTATTCTTGAACAATATAATCTTTGCAAACGAATGACTGAAAATGATAGGTTAAGAGAGTCTCCAAATACAGTTATCAAAGCCAAAACTTGAAATCATGAAGAATTTACATCCAGGGGAAACTTCCTTATTCTTTGGTTCCGTAAATGGAGTTCACTTTAATTGTTTGAGAAGAATAATCTAACGTCTGCCACTGACAATAAATAGTCCTTGATCAAAGAGACTATGGTCTGGGTAAATCTTCATATAGAAGTAATAAAATCTTTGTAGAATCAAAAGATTGATAGATACAACACCAATACGGGCCACGTGGAATATCAATTTAATACAGACAAGAATTGACAAAATTAGTAATGGTGAGGCTAAATTTAGGAGTGAACATTTCATTACTGAAAAACGAAACAACAATTCAATGGAACATCTACCAGAAAAAACAGAACAGGGATGAACTAAGGCATTGGAAGGAGAAGATTGTCAAAGATAAGATAGATCAAACCTCAGGGCCAAGAAACCGTTCATAGCCGATATCACAAGAGTATGGTGCGCCAGTCTTTGGTTTAATACCTCTCCACTGCTTAACATATTTTGCTGGTTCTTTGTCATGTTTATTGAATTCCTGAAATCATTGGGAAATGAAGTTATCATCAAGTAATCTAAAGATTAAAAATTCAGATCCACACAAATATCCAATGGAGAAAGTAATATGAAGAGCTGATAACTTGCAATATAATGCCCAGGGCAGAGTAATAAAGAAAAATTACATCCATTTGTCCCAGGATCTGTTCAATCCAAACTGTAATGAAAGTAAGTTCACCTTGACAATGTCAGAACAAGTGTAGCAATATGTTTCCTTCACTTTCCGAGCCACTTCAAACGAGTCTTCAGGGGGCACATGCTCTCCTCTTTCCTACATGAAAAAAATGAAAAACGCAAGAATCCGCAAATCAGTCATTGAAAGAGCTAAATTTAACATATTGATGCAGTTAAAACTGTATGAATCCAACAATGAAGTGACTGGGAAATACGGTGTAGAATGGACCACATTTTTGTCTTACATATCAGTGGACTGACATGTTACATTGATGACATTCTAAAAACCAGGCCTCTGTCAGTCTACTATTGAGTGTTTTCTTTAATGAGGTCCTTAAAATTGGGTAGACAAAAATGTTCCAGGAAATACACATAAAGAATGCCCATTTCTGTAGGAGCCACACACCAAACCTTTATGGTTATGTCCATGGCACTGTTCCTTTGCTTATTGCTAAATAAAATTGTAACTACAAAAGATATTACACCAAAGACATTATTCTTCATTTATAAGTCAACAGACCTACAAACTAAACAACTAAAATCTACCTCATTATGACTTGGATGCAATAATAGGTATACATTTGAAAACAATGACCTTCCAAACAATCCAAGCACAACCAATTAATTTACAGTTTGTATGATGAGTTACAAGGAGAACATACCCGCATAAGCTGCTGGACAAAAAGAGTTACATCTTTCCCAGAAATAGGAACTGACTTAATGCTACTCCCAATGACATAACCATCTGCAACAGGTACAACATGAGTAGCCCCATCTCCAACATCCACTACAACCCCTGTCATCTCACACTAAGAAGAACTGTAGGTCAATCTAAATGGAAACTATCAAAAAAATATCAAAGATAACATTAGAAAAATGTACATAAACACAGATCTCTATATATGTAAAAGTCATAGAATTAAATTTATTTAAAATAACAGAAGTAAAAAAATTTCAACACAACCAATTTACCAGAAATAATGATAAAAATCATTAAGCCAGCAACAGCAAAACAAAACAAAAACAACCTCTGATGAATTTCCTGAAAATACACCTTCATTCTGGTTTCATATTTGGGTGGAAAAGCAAATAAGAAATAAAAAAGAGTAGCCAAGCTAATGGTTATAATCTTGCATAATTGAGCTCATAAGATTAATCCGCTTATGTTTAAGGAAATCATTAGATAACAGCTTTATCAAGTTGGTACCTGCTGGGGTTTAAGGGATACCCCAATGGTTCCAGCACCTCTTATGGTGCCTGAGGACTGGAGTTTGAACCCCACCAACCCCCTCCCCCTACTTCTCTAGCAAAAAAAGAGCTGGTACCTGCCACCTTTTTCTTGAAAAGTACTAATCACACTACTCACTAGACACCACTGCCTGCTGCCTTCTCTCTTTCTCCCTCTTCTCAGATATTCCGCCACAAAATACTTGCCATGAAGTGACAGAACTAGCTGGACCTTCAAGTTGGTTTAAACCCAAATTCACATTGGAACCTTTATTCCCGTCACATGTAATGTGAAGCAAGGTGCTTCAGTGTGAAATATGTAATTAAGCTGGGAAAGCATGCGTTTGAGCAAGCCTAAGTGTGAGTCTATGAGTAAGTATATAATTTTTGTGTGGTGCACCTGCAGTGCTGTTGTGAGGAAGTGACCTGTAAGCATAGCTCTATCATACAAGTGTATTATTTATTGTGTCACTTACACCTCCTCCTTATAAGTTTTTCTCAAAAATGAAATTATGAAATATCATCAAATAGTTCATATATTTTTTGGCTCTAAGGATAGTAAACTGCCATTTCTCAACACTTCAGTATTTCTTTACTGCCCTCCACCTCGCTCTTACAAGAGGAGACATGCCATTTGGGCTAGATCATTTCGCAATTTCTCAACACTAGGCCTCTATCGAATACTTGATCGAGTTTAATGAACTTTCTTGTTAGTACTAGTAACCTAAATAAATAAACCAAAATTTCCAATTTTGAATTCAGTAATTCCATTATTCTAATTCAGTTTGAACTCAATTGAACATTGTTCTGAATTTGATAAGGGCTGTAAATTTCATACTCCTAAATCCAAAAGAACACAACTCCTACAATTGTTGAGCATTGAAACCAACCTTAGATGTAGTATACCCGGCCGCAAGAGCGAGCACCGAATTCACCCCTATATAAAGCCCAGGAACATTGAATGTCTCAAACATAATTTCACCAGTATACTCGCGACTCTCCGGTGCAGTAAGCGGACTCTCGGTCAATAAAAAGTAATGGTCCTCCGGATCACACCGCAAATAGTTGAATATACACTGCTGCCAGAACCGCTCCATTGCGTCCCAATTTTCCACCTGGCCATGCTGAATTGGGTAGCTGAGATTGTAAGTAGTACTAGATCGAGATCTCGCAACTGCCTCATCCCCGATGAAGAAGTCAAGATCGGCCATCACACCAGCATTGTGTTGCGCTAGCCAACTGGCTTTTGAGGAGCTTCGAGATTGGTTCAAAAACGACTCGTTTACTGCAACTACTGTAGGAACAATAAAACATGGTTCAACATTACCGGCGAACCCCATCTTAGTATACCTGCAAATAACAAAAGGCAGAACTTATAGAATACCCAATTGACAAAACATTTCGTCAAACAGTTGGTGTCCCTGTGAATTTGCATATCAAAATCAAATAAATACGACTGCCCAAATGAATATAGCGAAAAATAAGCAAACCCAATTGGCCCATTCTATTGAAAGACCGGTGTATGATAAAAAAAAATTTTGAAAGGGAAACCCCATTGGGGGCATTTCGTCAAACACTTTGTGCGCCTATTTACACACAAATACGAAGCGTATTTAATCGCATATATCTATAGAGGTGTACCCGGTGCCGTTGTCGATAACTACAGCGGGGCGAGACGTAGCGGGGTCCATGAGAAGGAGAGAAAAGGAAGCGTTCGTGTTGAAAATGGATCTGCGACTGAGATCCAAGAGAGAGTTTAGGGCAGAGGATCATGGTCAAGAAGAGCACTTTGAGGAGGAAGAAGAAGAAGAAGAAGAAGAAGGTGATGGTGATTGAGACTTAGGCTTGGATCGCAAGCGAAAGCAGCGACTCAACACACAAGAGTTGGTGATTGTTGCTCCACCCATTTCATTTCTCAACAATAACAACAACGACGAGCGTGAAAGCTGAATAATATTAGACTCATAAACTTGCTCATCACTGTTTTTGTGCCCCCTGAAGAATTTTCAAAATATTTTGTGCGTTGTGTGTATGCGTGTATGTTTTGGCGTTTCTTCGATGATGCTTTTCTTCGCAATCAAACAACACACCCACTGACGACTGACATCTTTCCTTTCTCTTCTCAAGACTCTTTCTTTCTTTCTTTCTCTCTCTCTCTCTCTCCTCTCTGTGGGATTTTTTTATTTATTTACTTTTTTTTCACTTTAACGTGCAATTTGTGATTTGTGGAATTTGGCATTTGGTGTTATATATGACGGTGACTCTGGGCCGTGTGATTTGTGAGGTAAACAAGGCTAAACGACGGTCAGATTTTAGCTTTTGATGGGTCCCACCACAAAATTGTGAATTATGTCAGGGACACAATTTTTTGGCACAACTTTGTGCCACAACTCGCCACATGATAAGTTGTGATTAATAAGATTATGTCAATGGGTCATATGAAGACATACTCTTATCAATCATAACTAACCATTGACGAGTTGTATTACAAAATTATGCTAAAAATTGTGTCCCTAACATAATTCCAAAATTGTCTGAAAATCTACATGGGTCCATGGTGGGTTTAATTGCACTGGAACACATCCCGAATGTCGACCGTGGCCTATGGGTCGGTCAGGTTTTATACTTTTATTATAAAAAAAATACACCGGGGAAAATGATGTCTGGTACTATATGTCTGTCATTTTTTTTTTTTTTGAAACTTATATGTCTGTCATTTTATACTTATGATGAACAGTGTGTATATAGCAAATTTTCTTTGTAGCAAAATATTTTTCGAAAAATATCCTTGGTAAAGTCAAGTCAAGTTTAGAGAAGTAGAGACGTCACCAATTATATGATTTTTTTTTTTTTTCATGTGTTTTTAGTCACCTAACATCAAATTGATATTGAAGGACTAGAATTGAGATCGATAGCTGAGAAAGTCGGATGGGATTATATGTTTGAATGTTTTATCTCTTTGAAAGGGAAGGTTGCCAAGTTGGCCACATGAAAGAGTATGTGCAAAATCAAGAAGAGCCGGTTGGACTTTGGAGTAGGTTCCAATTAGCTTAATTGGTAAAATCTCTAATGGTTGTATAAGAGATTTGTGGTTCAATCCTCGCCTACACCAAAAACTGATTGATGTCTTGGTCTGATGATAAAAAGATTTCATTAGGAGCGAACATCATAAGTTGAAACTATATCTCAAAAAAAAAAAAAAAAAAAAAAAAAAAAAAAAAAAAAAAAAAGAAGAAGAAGAAGAAGAAGAAAGAAAGAGCCGCTTGGAGCGTCTAACATGCCAAAGTTTAATCCTCATTAAATGAGCCCTCAACCACGCATTTGGCCGATTGAGGAGCTCAAGGGAGTTTGAATGGTCAATGGTCAAATCATTGGAATATAAATTCTTGAGGATCTTGGAATAAGAGAACTGGCAGATCATGAAACCTGTACAAATAGAGACTCAATTGGCCAATCCCTTAAGAATGGTATTGCATCGGCCTAAAAACATGAATTTCACACACGCAAAAAAGCTTTTAGACTTAACCATTAGAGCCTTCTCTACAATCCCCTAAGGGATCACCTTATGATAACAAAATGATTCATTTGTACTCTTAGGCCCCGTTCGTTTGGAGTGAAAATAGAGAGGATGGAAAATAAAGAGAGGAAAATAGTTGTTTTCCACTGTTCGTTTGAGGAAGGAAAATAGGAAGGATGGAAAACTAGAAAAAAAGTTTTCTCTCCGGGCCCACATTTTTTTTCCTCCCAAATTGGGAGGAAAACTTGGGGGAGAAAAGTGCTAGTGTAGCACTTTTCCACAAATGCCCTTCCCAGGTTCTCTTCTCTCTCTCTCTCTTCTTTTTTTTTTTTTTTTCACCGTGATGTTTTGTGTGTTTTTTTTTTTTCCTTTTTTTTTCCAACCTGACGTGCTCTTTTTTTTTCCTTTTTTTATTTCAAGGTGACATGCTTTTTTCTTCTCAACGTGACATGCTTTTCTTTTCTTTTTTTCAACGTGATGTTCTCTTCTTCTTCTTTTTTTGGTTTTTTTTTTTCTTATGACATTAATTTTTACATTATAATAATAATAAATATATATATATATATATATATATGATGTTGTAAATTTTATATTATTTAATGGGTACAAATAAATCTATTTCTTACATAATATGTAATAAGGGTATAATAGTCAATTTATATAAATTATATTTTCCATCCTTCCCTTTTTCTCTCCAACTAAATAAAAGAGTTTTCCACCCTCCCACTTTTCCACCCCTTCAACCGAACACACAAGAGGGAAAACTAAATATTTTCCATCCTCCCATTTTTCCATCCTCCCACAATTTTCCATCTTCCCACTTTTCCACTCCTCCAACCGAACGGACCCTTAGTCTAGGGATCCTGGCAAAAGCAATGGAAAAATCCAAAGGCAAACACCTCCATGGTATTTATTCGACAATGGCTTCATTAAACAATCAAAATACCACCACCCACATATATTTTAATTAGCCTAGGGTTAATAGTATATGGGGTCTCATATCCTAAATCATGCCATAAAGAATCTACAAAACCATTTATATAGATTCAAGGGTTCATTTATATGTGGGGAAGTTGCTAGACGCCCTCGCAATATCCATTCAAGTATATTTTAGTTATCTATTGTTTCTAACAATTCATTCGATAATTTATTGATCAAAGAATAACAAATAAACATGCTAAATTATGATATGGTCAATTGCTCAGCAACATCATTCATATTATGTCGATGTTAGGGCTGCATAGGAAGCCTAAAAGGAGTGTAAGGTTTCAATGGGCTGAAAGTTCATATTTCAATAAAAGCAAAGTAAGTTCCTCATACATGAGGTGAATGGTCGAGTATTGGGCTTAGTATGTCTTGTGTTAGCCAAAGAACACCTTATAGGCAATTTTGCAAAGGTTACTTTGCCCACTTGTGAACATTGTCTACTAGGAAAGTCAAGGAGAAAAAATGTTTGTTGATGATGCCGAAAAAATCACCAGTGAGCCACACGGTACTCGCACACTCTAAACAACACCTGCACAGCAAAGAAGAGAAAAACCTTGCAGAGAGCACCGGTGTGGTGCTGGCCAAATACCCTCCGAAGGTCAAGTTAGAACTTCTTTCAACTCTAGAGTACTAGAGATGGGTTAATTATGCGTACCTTGGTTTGTGAAGGTATTGGGGCTTTTATAGTAGTAGAGGGTTGACCTCTCTTTCTTGGGTTAGAAGTCCTTCCCTTATAGGAATCCTCATGAGCGTATATTGCGGAATCCTTTCCTTGTAGGAGACTAACACTAAGCGTGGGATACAAGACATTTCCTTATATACTCATGCGTGGTGATCAAATCAAGGATACATTGGAGCCGTCAGCTTTAGGGCCGTCAGCTTCGCCTACTCCCTTGTCAGGGCCGTCAGCTTTGGCTACGACCTCGTTAGGGTCGTCAGCTTAGCCTACTGCCTCGTCAGGGTCGTTAGCTTCGCCTACGTCCTCGTCAGGGTCGTCAGCTTCGCCTACGACATCGTCAGGGTCATCAGCTTCGCCTACGTCCTCGTCAAGGTCGTCAGCTTCGCCTGCACCCTTCAGCTTTATTAGTGTCGGCTACCCATCTTCATTGCCTAAGGTCAACTCGTCGGCTATGTGATGAGCTTCGTGGACTCCCTAACATTGTCACTTACTAATGGATCCCGACAGAGGTTTGCTTACCCTCTTCAACTTACCCTTCAGCTTACTACCTTCAGCTTACCCTTCAACTTGCATAATAGAGCTGACGGGTCTTTGGAGATCAACAACTTTTATTTTTCCAATTGAAAATTCCCCTTATCATTTGTCAAGATGAAAAGTGAATCACAAGGCAATTAATGATGTCTAGTACACCATAACAAAATAGTGTGGCAGAAAAGAAAAGCTAAAACTTGCTGGAAATGGTTAGGTCAATTGTGGTGCAAGCAAACCTACCAATTTTGTATTGAGTGGGTGTACCTTTGATTGCAACCTATATGCTTAGCCATGTACCCTTAAATCAATACATTCCACACCTTATGAACTATGGATCAGCAAGGAACCTAAGTTAAGTAACTTGCGGCCATGGGATTCAACAAATATCATTCATAATACCTTTTGTAAATATGGAAAGTTAGGCCATAAAGGAAAGAAATACATCATTATGAGATATTATGAGCATTCCAAATGCTATGTATTGAAAAATAAACATGTTAGAACTGTAGCTAAGTTGGAATCATGTAGTGCAAATTTCATTGAGAGTAAATTCCCAAAAAAAAAAGGTAAGGTTGATAAAAACTTGACATTTTATGAGATGGGGTCTCAAGAGGAAGGCATCCTAAGTAGACTAGTATGGAACAAACAGGAAATTCCTAAAACTTCTAGGGACAGTGGGAGTAACTCACAACCCAATGGGAGCACATTATTAGAGGATGATTCACAACAACCTTGGCCACACAGAAGAACCATGAAACATTTCTTGTAATTTTAAGATCTAGGGGGAAACTTCCATAATCGTTTCAAAAGATGAAGATGAGCCCAAAATTGCACAATAAGCAAGTTCCTTCATATTCTACTAGTAATAAGTGGGCGAAAACAATAGATGATGAAATGGAGTCTACATTAACTAATTAAGTTTAGGATCTAGTAGACCTGTTGCCAGAGCAAATCGAAATTAGGAATAAGTTGGATCTTAAGAACACAATGAGGATGGTTCAATAGAAAGGTGCAAAGCTTGATTAGTGGCTAAAAGATTACACCCAAAAAAATGGTGTAAACCATGAGGAAACTTTCTCACAATGGTGAGGTTTGCCTCATTTTGGCCATTGTTGCAAACTTGTATTTAGAATTATACCAAATAAACATTAGGAAAACTTTTCTCAATGGAGAACAAGATGAAAAGATCTATATGGATTAGTTTGTTGGCTTTGTAGCAAAGTTTGGATTTTTGGTCTATGTGGAGACATAAAACAACTATGAAACTCCTTGGTCACCATTGATTCAAGCCAAGAAAGGCATGTTGAAAACTAATAATGAAAAAAATTTCATTGCATGACCTTTGTTTCTAACATAATGAGTGTATGTATATGTAAAATTGACATTATGGAAATTTAGATCCAATTTTTATTACATAATATTCTTTTCCCTTCAATTCTTCTTGATTTTGGGTATATAAAAAACTGGTTATTGAGGGAAAATTACACACATATATAGGGTTGGATTTAAGTTACGCTTGGTGATGATGTGTTAGATCAGTTGGTTGAACACTTCGGCTTCGGTGGGCTACGACGGTAGCGAAGGCCTGAAAAGAAGAAACAACTAAAGGGTGACCGGGGTGGACCGGCCAAATACCCTCCGATGATAAAGTTAGTTTTCTAACAAGGAAAATGTAGTTCCAACTTTTCGGGAGTAATCTCTTAGAATTTCATCATACCTTTGCATGGTTCAGACCGGTCCTTATATAGGGTACTTCGAGACGGTTATTGGTTCGGATAACTTCTCCAAAATTCTTGGAATTTAGACCTCAACTGCTATTGAAACCATAACCGTTTCTGGAAGTTACATACTTGGCAGGAATTGGCAGCGATGAACACGGGTTAATTACCCGCTCCAGATTTGGCTAAGTGTTGTGTGGTCGTCCATGTGCAATGCCTATGGACGACCCTTTGTCATGCTATTGTTTGGTCGTCCATATGCGCTTCGCATATGGACGACTCCTTGACTTGGTTATGGGGTTTATTCAATTGGTCAACTTCTCAAGGACGAGAGGTCTGGACGAATAGGAGATGGTCTGATTGTTTGGCTAACAGTCCAATGATGGACGACCCTTCTAGATGAACCATAGATGTAATTTTGTTATCCCATCAGTTTGCCCCCTTGTCCAGGGTGTCGTCCAGGGATATTATAGGGATTTTATCCCCTTTATATAGCCACGTGTCATGGTTTAATATGTTGAGCCGTTAAATCGATTACATTTCCCCATGCGATTGCCACGTGTCATTTTCTTAATGGATGATGTCACTTCGCTGACCCTACCCCTGGGCCCTATAAATAGGCACATTCTCTTTCTTGCCCTTCACCTCATCATAAACTTCCTTCTGCTATCTCGTCCAAGATTCTCGTCTAGGCTTCGTCATCTAGTCTTGTCAGGTATTCTCCTTCCCTCTTCCTTAGGTTTTCGTTTTGATCTTTATTTTAGTTATGTCTTCGTCTAGCAGTATAGAGAGAGAAATAGACGAGTATCAGGACGTTTCGTCTGGAAGTTATGAGAGTGGTGAAGGTAGCACTAGTTTTAGTAGCAGTTCCTCGGACGAGCAGTACTCGTCCAGAGTCCCTAGCATTTCTTTAGAAGAATTTCAAGAAATGCAACGCAGGATGGCCTCTGGAACAGGGGCTAGTTCGTCCAGAGCGCCACCCAGCCCTTCTCAGGACGAGGAAGAGGACGAAGAGGAGAACATTATCTATAGCTGTGCACCTAAGGTAGCGTCCACCTTAGACGTTCCTAAGTTAAAAACCTTAGTAGATAGATACCAAATCCCTGTTGAGTTTGAACCTCGTCTACCCAGGGAAGGAGAGTGGTGTTGTTCACCTTCTTCTGGTTTGGGAGTTTATTCATCATATCTCTTAGCTGGTCTTAGGTTCCCCCTAAATTCGTTTTGTAGAGGTCTCCTTCATAGGTTAAGTATTGGTCCCAACCAACTTAATCCCAATGGTTGGAGGACGATAGTTGCCATGCAAGTGTTATGGCGCGAGGCATTAGAAGGGAACTGTCCTTTAACGGTGGACGAGTTCCTTTATTGTTATAAGCCCTCAGAAATAAAGAAATCTGCTGGTTTCTACCAGTTCTCGTCCAGAGGCTCACATTATAGTTTAATAACGGGCCGTAGCTCGTCCGATAGGCTCTGGAAACAAGAATTTTTTATCATTTCTGGAAACTGGGCTGGGGACCCAACTGATGTTAGTAATGCCCCCTTCCCTCACCAACCCCATAAGTCGCCTTTGTCCTGAGGGTATGTTTTCTTTCTATGTCATTTCTTTTTATTCCTTACACATTTTTTTTTTCACTTAGTCGTCTAACCAACTTTCAATTACTGGTGCAGCTATTGTTCGTCCACGTTTGGACAGATCTTTTTTAGATAGAATAGACAAAGTTCGTGCCTTCCCTAGAAGGAGTTTTCACGAGATAGTAACCTTCAGCAGTTTGACTACCTGGGGGCTTGGTCCAGAACCCACTGCTGAGAATCTAAGTCACGAGGAAACTACTAGACGAAGTAAGTGTCGTCTATTTCTTTTTACTTCTTTCTGTTCTTCCTTTTCTCTTCTCTCTTTTTTTTTTAACTGATTTTCCTCGTCACAGGAATAATTACAATGAGAGAAAATAGAGATAAGACAGTACTTAGTGGGGACGAGGGAGCTTCTGTGCCTCCTGTCGTCCAGAAAGGGGCCGTCCACGCTGGGAAGAGGAAGTCTAAGAAAATTTTAAGTGCTGTGGACCTGGACGACCTTCCTAGTCGTCGAGGTCCTAAGAAACCAAAAACCATTCAGACCTCCCTTCCCAAGGTCCCCACGTTCACTCCTCCGACGGTGAATCTGGACGAGCCTTCTGTCAATGTGGAGCCCGTCCAAATAATACACCCTGTTTCAGCTGATCCTGTTCCCCCTTCAACTAAGACTCCTCGAAAGCCTCATTCGTCAGAGCCTTCCGATCGTCCTTCCAACTTGGTGTTGGACGAGAACTATGCATGGAGGACGTTCAAAGGAATCGTCACTGACAACGAAATTAATGAATGCTATAACATGTCAGTGAAGGAGTTTGAACGCTCTGGCATCCATGACCTCTTCAAGGTATGAGTTTCATTCGTCTTTGAGTGTTTTTAAAGATTTTTCAAAAAGGTAGAATTTTCTAACTTTCTTTCGTCCATGTACAGGCTATGTCAAAGTTTTACACAGCCACATGCCAAGCGAAGGAGCTTGCCGAGGAGGCTAAGACGGCGAAGGAGAAGACTGAAGAGCTCAACAAGGAAGTCTTGCTGAAGAAGGGGGAAGTGATCAGGCTGAAGGACGACTTCAAC
>CM043317.1:23248625-23295571 GCA_023736055.1 Quercus glauca
CAAGGCTTCCCTTGTGGATACATTCGGCTCTGGTGCTCCATAGTTGCATTTCTGGTACCTCTCTAGGGATTTGAGCATGCTGAATATTAACATAATGGAAAATGTAAAAATTCCTCATGTCAAGAGGTGCATATAAGATCAAATAATAGATGATGGATCAAATGAAATGTGGCAAGCATATAATAAAGTGAGCTCTTGTGAAAGTAAGTAGTGTATGCCTATTCAATGACTAAGAAAAAAGATTCATGAGTTAGGACTTGCCTCATTAGAATTCAAATCAAGGGGAAACTTTGACTCTTGAGCTTGTATGTCAATAATTTTTTTTATTTCTTTTGTTGTTTTTGTCTTTTAGTTTAAAATTCACCTTACATTATTGTTGCTAGCTTTGTTTTCATCTTCAAAAATGTGAATTATGTTCAATGTTTACTGGATTTAAAAAAAAAAAAAAAATTGTTTAGCTCAGTTACTTAACTAAGCCTCTTTGGACAATATTGTGAACTAAGAATTTAATAACAAAATGAAGTTTTTTCTTCCAACAGAGAATAAATAACCTGTAATCCCAAATTCTCTTGTAAGTAAAGACACTCTCTTGTCTCATGATATGTTTGGTGAAATGAATTCTTCGCCTTCTCAGAATATAACCATTCCAGTATAACCAAAAAAACAAAAACAAAAAAGCGTAGAAAGATAGATCCTAGCTATTACTTGAGTTGCGTGTGCATATACTCAACCTAAAATCAACTTACAGAATAAACTATCCTTTTTTTTTCTTTTTGGGTTCATTCTTTTTAGAAAAAAAAAAAAAAAAAAAAGAAGCTCTCAAATCAATTTGATGCACAAGAAATATTTTTGGAAGTAGTAATAAGATGAAATTGGGGGAACCCATGGATATTAGGGAGATCACTAGTAAACTACTCTTTAAAACTCAGTAGACTAAAAAACATGTCATTCTCTTCCCATCAATTTGGATTTGAAAGGAAACAAATGATTGAAAAGGAGAGAGAAAGAGAGAAACCCTAAACTTACTAGGGCTTTGGAAAGATCAAGCCCTAAACTCATGTAATAAAAATGTCTCCATCACCATAACTGAGTCCTGACATCAAAACGTCTCATATGAAAGATCTGAGGAGATAGAGAGAGAGAAAGAGAGAGAGTTTTGATCCATTGGAAAGATTGGAGACTCAAAAGGACCGATTTGAAGAGCAGAGTTAGCTATAGCTGTATAAAACAATTTGAAACAACTAAGACTTAAAAAAATGAGGAGAAAGAGAAAGAGAGAAAGAAACTACTACTATATTATACAAATACTCTCTTTCAAAAATAACAAAGACTAATTTGAGCTAAGGTAGAAAGCTTAAAAGGAAATACAAGCTGAACAAGAAAACCAAACAAATACAAATAGAGATAAAAGACAAAAAACAGAAGAAGAAGAAGAAGAAGAAGCAAAACCCTAGTTCAAGATCTGCATATAAGATAAAAAGACAGATCTTGTAAGCCGTAGAGCCGTAGAGGAATGGTTCATAAATTTGGATTTGTGGTTTAGAAACTTAAACAACACGGAGCTGCTAAGAAACTTAGCAGAACGAAAAGGGAAACTAAGTATAAAATCCACATGAAGAAAAATGAGAGAAGAGTAGGTGGAAAAGGCTAGCTATGAAGAAAAAAAAATTTTCCACTTGAAGCTTGAACCATATAATTATGAATGAATTTCTGACTCTTCTAAAGACTCTCATAAATCCTCTCAATTAGCTTTGATCAGTTTAAAAAAGAACTAAGATCAGCTTCTCTCAGATCACTTTTTAAAACAACGAAATTAAACGAAAATAGAAGAAGCAGATTTCAAAAAAGAAAGCGAAAAAAAGGAAAGCAAAATAAATGAAGGCAGAGTCTTTTGACTCTCCCAAAAATAACACAGAAAGAAGAGTCAATACAACAGTGATCGTCTTTTTATGGCGTTCCGCTCCCAGTTGCAGATCTAACACCGAAGCATTCAAGCCTGAGTCATTTCACAGAAATGGATAAAACTCCAACACCCCAAAAATAAAATCAACTTTTCATTTTTTCTCTTACAAAAAAAAGCATACAAAATTCAAAGCATTTAAAAGAAAAGAAAAGGGTTTGTGTTTTGTTGTTTCCTTTTTGTGATTTGTAGAGTGAAAAAGTTGGTTTAGTTGTTTTGGTGATAATACCTTGAAGTGCTGGAAAACTCGTACAGCTTTCCTCTATTGGAGAAGATGATGAGTGCAACCTCGGCATCACAAAGGACGGAAAGCTCGTAGGCTTTCTTCAAAAGTCCGTTCCTTCGTTTTGCAAAGGTCACCTGTCTGTTGATTTTGTTCTCAATTCTCTTCAGCTCCACTCTTCCTCTACCCATTTTTTTTTTCTCTCTCACTCAACTAACTAAACCAAACCAAATTATTCACTTCTCTTTTTACAGAAAATTTAACAGCTATTTTGGTTCTGTGCGTCAGTGTGCCCTTTACTTCTCTATTTATACTATCTCCGTCCCAGACAGTGTGTGGGCTATTTGAGATTTGTTGCGTATCTTATACGGGAAAAAGAGAAAGATTATTATAAAGCAATAAATCTAAGGATGTTTTCAAGTTTAAACTCAATTTCGCAACATAACAATAAAATGATTGGTCGAAAAAGTTGAACATTTTGTATTTACTACTTTTTACATTGACTTACCAATTTTTGTTTACCATTCACAATCAACAAATTTAGCATAATTTTTTAAATTGATCTATTATTTTTTTTGTCTAACGTTTATATTATAACTAATTTTATGAATTTCATTTTGGTGCCTATTTCGGTTGTCTATTATAACAAAATATTTCAAAACCATTTAATTCCTGCGTATCATTCCAAGATTATCTCTAATATATACATAAACACAAATGAACATTCATCATCAATGAAATAAGAGAGATGCTACGTCTACAACAATTTTACAACAAATCACAAGTGGTTAGTTGTTATTGGTTCAAATTTGAAACTAACACTAAGATTACTTTTTTACCCCAGCAATAACAACCAGTAACAACTTGCCACTTAAGATTTGTTGTAGAAATGTTGTAAAAATGTTGTAGACGTATCATTTCTCATGAAATAATAATAATAATCAAATTAAAATAGATTCAATTTTTTAGTTTTAGTTCTTAAAAAAAAAAAAATAACCAGAATGAAGTAAAATCAGCAATTGAAATTGACTAAAATGACCCGAAATGTATTGGAGTTTAACCCGAAATGGAATAAGTGGCTTTCTCGTTCCAATTGCTTACATGTACAACATTTTTTGGTTGTTTCAGGTGAAACAGAACAAAATCCATAACTATACTTAAACTAGCCATTTTAATATATATTAAGAAATTAGATATGAGATTAGTTGTGAAATTATGAAAAATAAATTTTAAACTGTGAATGATTTTAAGATCACAACTTTTTTTACCACAATTTTAACATGACGTATTGTGAATGATTACTTATCATTTTTATATGGACAATACTTACTATTTTTTCTCCACTACTCAAATTTGCCACATAAAAAAAAAAAAAAAAAATTATGGCTATAGATTTTCTCCTAAACCCTTTCTCTATTATTTAATATAAACTCTCTCCAACTTTGTTTGGCTTGGATAATAACAACACTAAACAATGATAAGACACTCTAAACAAAGCTAGTAAGGGCAAGTAAAGTAATGGTTACTAACATTACTAAGGTGTAGGTATGCTTTCATTATTTGTTGTGAAATGGTTGTGGATCCTAGGGTGGAAAAATGAGGAGTGGTTGCACGTGGGAAGCAGGAGATTAGAACTAGAAAGTGGGAAATGAGAGAAAACCTTAAAAAGAACGGAAGGAAGTGGCAATGAATGCAAAGGGTATTGGGCAGTGCTACGCTACGTGTCGAGCTATGAACTAAAGGACTTCTGATATCCATACCTGACCATTTTCGGGTTCGGGCAATCATGTGACCTAACCTTAAGAAGTGGAACCACTGAACTTTTTCGTGCTTCCTACATTTACCGAAATACCCCTCGTGGTTTCAGTCTTATACTTTTTTTTTTTAATTTTTATAAAATAAAAATTTCACACTAACTTATTTTAAGTATATATGTATGAAAAATTTTATCTTAAAAACTTGAACCGTGACCCTTAATCCCCACACCTCACAAGTACTGGAGTGATCATCGCGCCAACTGTGCATGGTGGTTAGTCTTATACTCTATCTTATATACGTCAAGATAGGATCACAGGAAAAAAAAAGTACAATTTTTATCACAACTTGACACCAATTGTGAGTGGTGAAAGTAAATAAGCAATTTTGGAGCCATTTGGTAATATTGTTTTAGTAATGTTGGTTGTATTTTTTAGAATACGTGTAATGATGTTTAAACACTGAAAACTGTTACTCAAAACATCCTATCAAACAACTCCTTTTGTGTCTTAAATATTGCACAATTTTTGCAAGAACATGCCATTTGACTAGTTGTGACTTGTGGGCGTAAAAATAAACAAGTGAAGCAAGTAAAGCGAAAGTGAAATATCATGGGAGTTGTCCATTGGCCATTACACCGTGTCAAACCGTGTTGTTGATCGCTTGATTGAGATTTTGGCTTGCATTTTCAAACAATATTCCTTGGGCTTCATAATGTGTGTGTAGTACAGTACTTATATGCCCTTGATGACGATGTGATTTTGGCTTTTATGCATGATATATATGGACAACAATTTTTGTGTTTTGTCGTAATAATATGGCAAATTGTGATTGTTTCTTTTTTTTTTTTTTTTTTTTTTTTTTTTACTTTTACATAAATTTATCATTTTTTTCAATATATATATATATATATAAGTTGATTGTAAATTTGGGTTCGGATCAATCTGATAATTAAGTTTATAATTTGTTTAGCCAATGAGTTTTTAATGGAAAAATTAGAGTTGGACCAATCTAAATTGCAATAGTTTGTCAAACGAAATTTCCTTGAAAATAATCCTTGATGACTAACGTTTGGAAATAGTTTGATGACTAACGTTTGATCTTCTTGATTATTGACCATCCTTGTTGCTTTTATTTTTTGAGAATCAACTATTCTTGTTACTTTTGTTTGAATGTGCATGGACATTTTCTTTCTCATGAGAAATTCAAAATGTCTTAACAAATCAAGCATTTTCAAAAATTCCGCATGTATAATTTTGGTTTTGGTCCAAAATAATTTTCATTTTTTAATGATTATCATACTTTTTAATAGAATAGTTAATTATTCCAAAATTTTAAAAAAGACTATAGTTTCATTTTTTTTTTTTTTAATGTTCTAAAAATGAGAGGCTATCAACTTGGCTCAACTTGTAGGACAAAATTTTGTCGAGTGGTGAACATACACACTTGATAGGTTGGTGGAAGGTCGTCCTGCCAGACTCATGTCTTGGACGAGCATTGTTGGAATAGCCATCCCCATCAAATTTGGACCCTTAATGTTATGTATTTTTTTAATTCAAGCCTTTTGTCTAGATATTGTTTGAGTTTTTGAATTATTATCTTTTATTTTTATTTTATTTAGTTCATGTAACATTTTGGATTTTAAAGATTTTTTAATTTTTTAATTCCTTACCATAATTTATTAATGTGGTATAATTAAAAGAACATGTCATAATTTTATTGGACCGGTTAGCATATGTGACAGGTTTAGGTGGCATTTAATAGTAATCTCTATAGACAAAAGGGCTTGTTTCAAAATACTACATAACTTAAAGGCTTCAAATTTAAAATTTTAAATACTATGGGGGAAATCAAATTGAGCTCAAACTTTAAAACAAGTTTGAAAGGAATGGAGAATAAAGTAGAGGGTACAAAGAGTAAGGAAAAGAGAGGAGGATAGAGAAGAGGAATGGTTATCCCTTTTTCCTTATTTGGATTTTTTAAAGATTAAAATAGGGAGGAAAGGAAATGATAAGACATTACGTAAATTGTCAATTAAGTTTTTCTTTTGTTCAATTTAATATATATTTAAAATTTGATACCACAAAGGCAAAATTGACAATTTAAAATTAAAAAAAAAAAAAAAAACTTAATCTAAATGAAACCCTTTCCTATCCAATTTTCCATATAATTTTGGGAATTAAATGAGAGTTTTGAGGGGTTTAGATATCTCTTCCTAATCCCATCAAACCATTTTTCTCCTTCCTTTGAAAAATATTTAAACAAGATCAATTAAGCATTTACATTCCCTTCCCTCTGCTCTCCTAATCCCCTCAATCCAAACATATTATAAAGTTATAAGTTATATTTTAAAAAAAAAGAAAAAAAAGACACGTTTAGAACATATATAGCACCTCATTTTGCATTAAATGCTGTGCTAACATGGTAGTTTAATTTGTCACGTGCTGAATCTGTAGTGCATATATATATGTGTGTGTATATATATATATACTTTTCCAGATTATATCCAATGTCGATTTTCTTTAAGTAGAAATAAAGACACGTTTAGAACATAGGTGGCGTGGAGATGCACGTTTAATAACCTGCTTCTTTTGATGCTAAGAAGATTACATGTGACCATGAAATTGTGGAAATTTCCTTTCAGACAGAAAATAAAAGAAAGCTTTTTGAGCAGCGATACTTTCCTGGAGTCAAAGACACAACGTGCTGTATAGGGTTGGCATTAAAGTAGAGCATGGCACTTGCTTCGTTTTTCATGGCTCTTCCCTCATCTTTCACTCCTCTTGCCACAGGAGAAAAGAACAAACACAGGCCCAGGGTCATGGGTGGCGCAAATAAATACAAAAAAACTGATACGACAAAATATTTCAGTTCAACATATTTAACATTTTTTTGGTCCTGGTTTGGTAGATTGTGTCATAGAGCTATAATTCTCATTAGGTTAATGGTTGTATTGCATTGCTGATATTAAAACCAAAAAAATAAATAAACGGTAGGTAAGAATATACAACCATTGCTTTGTAAAAACCATTGGTTATTGAGGCCTCCTAATATAAGGAGATCAAGTAAATTTATTGAGTTTTGCAAAGGATCAAAATGGCCAATTATTAATGATCTTCCTTGTTTATTCTCTGTAAATACTTGTTTGGAGGCAAAAATGGCAAAATACCTCTTTCGCCCAAAAGTTCCAACAAAATGTCTCTGTTCTGAAACTATTTAGTAATATGCTCCTGTTTTGAAACTCGACTTGTAGAAAATCGAGTTATAGGCAATCAAATTAAAAAAAAAAAAAATTTTATGGAACTCGAGTTTTTCAAGGAACTCGAGTTCCTTACTGAAATTTGATTTTTTAGAAAATTGAGTTTCAAAACAGGAGCATTTTGTTAGATAGTTTCAAAACATGGGCATTTTGTTAGAATTTTTGGGTGAAATGGGTATTTTGCCATTTTGGCCCTTGTTTGGATGAAAGCTTAGATATATTGTAAACTAAACCCATGTCACCAATTAGCATTAAAAAGGGAAAGGTATAGTCTATAATTGACCCAATATTGAAAAATGCAAATAATATCAATAAAATATTTCATAATCAAAAGCACTACATGTGCTACAATTCTATCAAAATTTTAATCATAAAAAATCACTTGAAGTGGAAAATTTTGTTCACTATAAGTGTAACAAATTCAACTAAAATCAACATTCACATGAAATTCTAAGAAGTAATGAACTGTGACACTTTCATTTGTGAATCTGAGTAGATTGCTATTAATTGAAGTGTTTGTCATGCAATTTGGAGCATTTTCTTTGGCAATTGTAAATGGTATATGTAGGAAAAATTTAGCATAAAGGTACAAAAAGAGTCTAGCAGTCGGACTTGTAAAATCTTACAATTGCAAATTTTTATACAATTGTGCTATAGTGTCATCCTAAATGTAGGATGGCACTATAGCACTTTAGTAAAAATTATAATATGTTTTAATTGATAAAGTGGAAGAGAGATGGGGAGAAGAAAGAGAGAAAGTTATATTGGAATATATTATATTATTTTAGTGAGTAATATATATTATTTTAATGAGTAGAATAGGAAAATAAAAGTTGGGATGTTAGTTGTATTGTAAAATGGTATGGTATATGATAGGAATTTAGACCCCTTAAACAACAATTAGATTAACCTAGTTAATTAGTCAAGTGATTAACTTAGTCAAATTATGCAAATCTAGGTTATCACAATTAAACAATTGTATCATGTATAAGTAGCGGAAAGATAAATAACACAAAGATATGATGACCCAGGAAACCACACCGGTAAAAACCTGTGGAGGATTTAACCTAGCTATCCTCAAGGTAAACTTGAATCCACTATATGAAAGAATCGAAATTCATACAATAGGACTTAGACCACTAACTTCTTATTGCTACCTACCAGTAAAACTTACTAACACGACCATGTGCAAACTCCGAATCCATGGACTCCTTCTTTCTTAGATTCTCTAGCAAATACAAGCACACTCGCTTGTGTATCTTTAAACTCTTATGGCAGCAACTGAATGATCATCAAGGTCTTGAAATAATCTCATTCTTGATAACTCTAAGTCTATGTGAAGGAAAGCTCCTTAAAGATCTCACAAGAGATTCACACAAATAGCAATATGAACAACAAAGACCTTAGAAAGGTTTGGGTACAAAACCCTAGATACAAAAGAGGCACACTCTTCTCTCTCTTTAAAAGTCTTTTAAAAATGGGCTTAGGGTTTCCTTTATATACTAGGAGAAGTAGATCTGAAACCCTAATCCTTAATGAGGCTGAATTAGAAAATTTTGCAGAAAAATGTTTTGCCCGATATTCGATCGATCGAGTCTAATTCTTGATCGATCGAGCCAGACAGAATCGCACACTCAATTATGTAATTAACTTGATTCCAACTTTACATAAACAACATACTTTGAGCAAGTCTAAAACAAGACTAAACATCTGTTTTGATCATGGTTTGCCAACAATACATATTAGAATTCTAAATACATAAAATCCTAAGTCTTTAGAACCTAACAAACTCTCCCTTTGGCAATCGTGACAAAACACAAACTAAAAACTCAAAGTTTACAAATAAAAGCCATTTACAAAAATAATGCTCATAACAACAAATCCAATCCTAACTACTATCCATTAGTTGCAAGTGTAGACAACAGCAAAATTGAATCAACCTATATATTTCCTGAAATACTAAACAAAACGCATAAACGCATGTGTGACAGGAAAACAGTAAATTAACAAATATGCAAACTAACTCTCCCCCTAAGTTAGATACATCAAAAACAATGTTAACTCCCCCTAAACAAAACATTTTTGTATTTTCCACACAAATTCTCACATTTCATCTAAATCTCCTCATTTTTGTCATGTATTGTCAAAGACAACTCAAACATACGCAACAAAAGTCAGGAGACAATAGAGAATTAAAGGAACACAAAACAATTCAACTCTATAGAAAATAGAGGCAACTCCCCCTATGAACACCAAAAGGTAAAAACAAGCTTCTCCCCCTATAAAAATAGGAAAAACAAAATAAGTTTTGGGAAAAACAGTTTTAGGGAGACTTTAGGAGGTGGGGGAAAAAAAAAAACACACAAACCAAACTTAAAAACTAAGTTGATAAGGTGAGGATATACATGAAAAAAAAAATTTTCTCTTTCAATAAATGCGAACTTGACACTATGTGACCCATAAACAGTTGCATGAGTAGAGAAAATATTTGCACATTGATTATCTATCATATCTCTTAAGAAAAATATTTTCCACAGTTTACACATAAAAATAGCATATACTAAAATGTACAAAGGACTCAAAAATTAATCAATCAATTTTTAAATTAAGTTGAGTATCCAATTTAGCAAAGTGTATGCATGCTATGTGTAAAAACAATGAAAGATATAACTACAAAACTGCAAGATGGATACAAAAAAAAAAAAAAATGCAATGCATGTGAATCCTAAACACAAATGATGCATGAAAAAAAATTTGGTCAAAAACTTAAAAACTGAACACATTTTGTATCAAAATCAAGGAACTTTTAATCTTGGATGGTTACAACAAGATCACACACAATATAATGTACTAAGTTTAGTAAATAGTAACTTGTGTAGTATGTGCAACTAGCAAGACTTTGAGATACATGTTAGGTGATATGTAGATAGTAATCAATCACAATCTCTACAAAATTCATCACATAAATTTGAAAGAGACTATCACATAAAGAGTTACATTATATAACTCTCACATCTCCTAGAAAACAAGTTTGCAATCATGTAAGTTTCTTGATTTGCCTCATAATGTACACACTAATTTTATTTAATCAGAAACTTATTAAAAATAGCCGGGATAATGTACACACAAATTTTATTTGATTGTGAAGTTATTAAAGCCCAATAATGTACACACCAATTTTAGCATTTAAACTGAGACTACACCTTATATTCTTTTGGTGCATGTGCTACACTTTCTCGAGCACAAAATCTTACGTTATGCACTAAGGTGTTCATAATTGGCTAGAGAATAGTGGTGAGATGGTTATTTATGCCTTTCTCAAAAGGTTCAAGTCCAACAATCAAAGACATGTGACTTCAAGATTAAGACAAAGTGATCAAAGACCATAAACATCTTTCTCACACAACATGCACTACAAAGCTTTAACTAGTAAAGTGTAATAAAATAAACTCATCCAAGCTAAACAAGATACATAAACATGTTATGTAAAGATAATATGGCCAATCCTTGATTATAAGTCCAAGATGTGAAATACAAAACACAAAAATCTTTTTTGGTTTTTTTAAAAAAAATTTATGACCAAAAACAAAAAGCATATATTATGCTAAATGAACAATGCAAAAGTAATGCATGATAATGCTAAACTAAGTTATAGAGGGTACACAAACAAAAAATATCAATTTCTTAATTAACCCTTGAGTACATGAACAAACTAGTACATACTCATACAAAATCAGAAAAAGCTTAGCACTTATGTAACACATGCTATTCAAGTTTCTCCACAATATCAAGCATGTTCTAAATCAAGAGAGATATAATAACTCATGTAATCCTCAAGAAAAATAAAACAAGACACAAAATAAAATATTTTTGTCTTTTTGAAAATTTTCAATGTTTTTGGATTTTAAAAAAAAAAAAAAAAACAACCTAAGAAACAAAAACAACCAAAAACAGAAACAAAACATGTCCACAACTAATTGAAAGAATTAAATCAGGGACAAGTTAGCAACACTTACCTTAGAGAATCTTTTCTCACCCATATAGCACGAGTCTTCGACTTTGTAGGTGAAAATCCATGAGAAGCAGAGTGTATTTGAGGAATTACATCAATCTTCTGAGAAAGACTGAAATCCTGCAAATTCATTTCACAAGCCAACAAGCTTAAATTTTTCAAAATAATATGAAACAATTTATATGGACTTATGGCATGAGAAATATCATCACATATCCTAGATTGACATATAGAATGCTTAAATTTCAACTTATGACAATTAGGACGAATGTGACCGGAGACACTACAAAAGTGATAAACAGGAACAAATTTAGGAACATCAGTATTCCTAACAACAAATCTAGTCTAAGATTTTGGTTTTTGCCTCAACAAAAAACAATTTGGTTTAATATGACCAACAACACCACAAAGGTGACAGGTAGACACAGAAACAGATTTCTTTTGCACACTAGCAGTAGGTTTAGACATAGGTTTAAAAACTTCAGCGTCTACATCAGAACTTTTACCTTTGTCTAACCTAGCAAAATAAGCATTTTCTTTATTATTCCTCTTAAAAGAAGGGATATAAACTTTCTCAGTTTTAGGTTTAAGAGAAATAGAAACACTTCTGTTATTAACAACAGGTTTGGTATTAGTCAAATTTTCAATTTTAGTTTTAGATTCAACTAACTCTTGTTTCAAGCTTTTCATCTTCTCATATTGAGAGGAAATTTGATTTCTCAAAAATTCATTCTTTTTATTAGATTCATCTAATCTAACAACCAATTCATCTTTTTAAGATTAGCAAATTTTAACTCTTCCTTGAATTTCTTAGCAATTTTCATAGATTTCAATAATTCCTTACAGAGAGTTTCACAAGCATCAATAAAATTAACAAAAGTATAAGCAGAAACATGATCAGAAAGACACTTCAAATTATCCATGACAACAGGAGTCAAGGATCAGCTCTTAGATCAAAAGATCTAAAACAAAAGAGTTACCCGCTTTGATACCACTTGATAGGTTTTTAGACCCCTTTAACAACAATTGGATTAACCAAGTGATTAACTTAGTCAAATTATGCAAATCTAGGTTATCACAATTAAACAATCATATCATCTATAAGCAGCAGAAAGATAAATAATACAAAGATATGATGACCTAGGAAACCACACTGGTAAAAATCTGGGAAGGATTTAACTTAACTATCCTCAAGGTAAACTTGAATCCACTATATGAAAGAATCGAAATTCATACAATAGGACTTAGACCACTAACATCCTATTACTACCCACCAGTAAAACTTATTGATACGACCACGTGTAAGTTCCGAATCCATGGATTCCTTGTTTCTTGTATTCTCCAGTAAATACAAGCACACCTGCTTGTGTATCTTTAAGCTCTTATGGCAGCAACTGAATGATCATCAAGGTCTTGAAGTAATCTCCTTCTTGATAACCTTAAGTTTATGTGAAGGAAAGCTCCTCAAAGATCTTACAAGAGATTCACACAAGCAGCAATATGAGCAACAAAGACCTTAGAGAGGTTTGGGTACAAAACTCTAGATACAAAAGAGGCACACTCTTCTCTGTCTTTAAAAGTCTTTTAAAAACGTGCTTAGGGTTTCCTTTAGAAGAAGTAGATCTGAAACTCTAATCCTTAATGGACTTAGGCTGAGTTGGAAAATTCTGCAGAAAAACGTTTTACCCGATATTTGATCGATCAAGTCTAATTCTCGATCGATCGAGCTAGACAGAATCGCACACTCAATTCTGCAGTTAACTCGATTCCAACTTTACATAAACAACATACTTTGAGCAAGTCTAAAACAAGACTAAACACATGTTTTGATCATGATTTACCAACAATACATATTAGAGTTCTAAATACATAAAATCCTAAATCTTTAGAACATAACAGTATAATTGATAAAGTAACTTTTTGAGATAGTAAAATAGAATAAGATGAAAGTTGCAGATGTGAATGCTCTTATAGGTTTATCGAGAAGCTAAATATGCCACAAGTAGTAGTTACAGATATGTTTGTAGAAAATAAGTCACCAGTAGCACTAACCAAAAAAAAATTCAATCTGTCGTGATCAAAGCAAGCACATTATTATAAGTTATCTTTTTATTCAAGAATATATTTCTAGAATGGAAGTTCAACTTGAGTTTATGAAGTCAAATGATCAGGTGGCAGATATGCTTGCCAAACCACTCACATACAACACACGTTTTACAAGCTACAAACTTTACTGGGAGGGACAATAATTCAAGTTTAAAGGGGTTGTTTCTTGTTAGAGAAATAAACCTGATTTTTATAAAATGAGTATCATTAATCATGGGAAGAATTATGGAATATAGATTGTAAAGTTGTGATTTACAACTATGTTTTATATTGGCTTTATTCCATGACAAAAAGTGTTGTAATTGCTTTAATTTTGCTCTTTGTTTTTTGTGGGATTTTATTGTATTGGGTTTAGTATTAAGTTGGTGAAGAATCAGTGCAGTTTTGCGACTAGCTTGCAAGAAGTTCGCGAGAAGGGTTCTTGCAAAAATGGCACATGAGAAGTATATAACTAAAAGCTGAAGAGTCGTGCCAGGCTGTCAATTTTGCGACTGTCTTGCAAGAAGGGCCAACAAGCAAGGTAACCACGAAATGCTCTGCCTAGAGGATTTTAAGTATATGATTTTCTTACCCTTCACCCATACTATATATACCATAATTACTCACAAAAGTAAAAGAGGCTATTCAGTGAAAAAAAACCCTAGATAGGTTTTCTACAACACAACACACCCATCTTTTAGAGAGAGAACTACTCATCCTTAGTGAGAAATCATTAAAGCATCTTCTCATTCCCTCTCTCATTGTCATACCTTGAGAGGAAATTTGTACCCAAACACAATCTACACATTTTTAGAGTGTAGAGAGTGTTTTAAAACTTGGGAAGTTTTGGGGATTTGCCAAAAGAAGCCAGTGAGGCTTGGCGGATGCAATCGGGCGTATTGCGGGATCTGGAAAGTTAGAGAAGACATGACTCCGAGAAGTCCGTTGGTAGCAGGAGCTTGGAGAGCTTAAGTACATTGGATAGACTAGGCTTGGAGGGTCTTTTGTTATTCGTGTACTCCAATTTTATTTTCTAGTGGATTGATTTCAACTTGAAGGGTTGCGGAGAGATTTTTTGCCAAGTTTTTTGATTTCCTCTTCGATAACACGTCTTGGTGTTATCTTGTGTTTGCATCTCTCTTCCCTTACTCTTGTACTTTATATTTATTGTTTGTTATTCATGTTTATGCACTAGAGTAGTATCAGTTCATTACACACATTTACTCTCGTTCCGCACTTTGATTAAGTAAGAGTAAAAGTAATTTAGCTGTATTTTAAAATTTGGGGTCTAAATAAGCTCGTGTGTTTTAGCACAAATCTGAGCTTTCATATATATATATATATATATATATATATATATATATATAAACTTGCTTTTAACTTAATTTATATGGAATTAAATATTGACGCTTTGTTTATTTCAATGGATAACCTTGTGTAAAGATAATTTTTTGTATTTTCTAGTATTTGATAGTATTAAAAAAAAAAATCAAATGAAAACTATTTTTGTCTAACATAACAAGTATAACTTATTTTTAGAGATTGTTTTCCATTAAATTTTTTTGGAAAATAACTTTATCTCAAAACAAACTAAATAAGAGAAGTTAGGAGATTGTTTTTCAACTCATTTAAGATTGATACCAAATATAGAAAAATGAGATAATTTTATAGAATTTTTTTTTTAAAATTTTAAAAATGGCTCATTTTTAGAAAACATCACTGCTAAAACAAATAGAGCGAATGTTTTAAATTTTATGAAGGTTATGTGAGGGCATGAAAGCTATATAAAACCATGCATTGTAACCCAAAGTGAAATTAAGAAATAAGAGAGTTATCTTTAATTTCTTCTATCTTCCTTTTTATAAGTTTTTGAGAGTGAGAATTCATTTTTATTGTGAGTGGCGTTCATGATATATAATTATGAGTATTTGAAGGCCTTCCAACTTTCAACATATAGTGAAGATCGAGAGACAAATCAATCCTCCCAACTAGGCTAAATGTAGTATACCGAATGGTGCGATCTTGTTCCAAATCTTCAGTAATAATGGGTCTCTCGCCTGCTCACTAATAGCCCTTGCATGCAGGCTGGATACTTTCCCTTATTTTAAAATTTCTTTTATAGTTTTCACACCAAAAGTGCAGTTTGCTTGTTATTGCTTCCAATCTCAAAGGGAACCAGATAAGTAAGCACCAGTAATTAATGCTTTTAGGTAAAGATTCCACCATTTATCAGAAAAGTCAAATTCTAATTTTGCCACCAAGACAGTCTCTCTCTCTCTCTCTCTCTCTCTCTCTCTCTCATATATATATATATATATATATATATATATATATATACATACATATGCGCGAGTGGACCAAAGAAGTCAGCATCAATAAATATTAACTTGACTATGATAATCTTAACAAAAATGTAATTATTTATGGAGGTTGAAGTAATTATCGAGTGATAATGGGAAAAAATTGGCAAATGTCCTTTTTAAGCAAAAATTGTAGTGTTTTACCTCATTTTTCAAACTAATTAGGGAAATACCTCTCTTTTGTAACTTGATTTGAGATAAATCGAGTTAAAAAAAAAATTCTAGAGCCCTATAGTGGCATTTTAAGGAGTCTATAGTAACGTTTTAAGGACCTATAGTGGCGTTTTATAACTCGACCTCCATGAACTTGAGTTATAGGCAATTTTTTTTATTTTTTTATTTTTTTTACCTATAACTCGAGTTCATGGAGGTCGAGTTAGAAAACGCCACTACAAGTCTTTAAAACGTCACTATAGACTCCTTAAAAATGCCATTATAGGGTCTAACTCGATTTATATCAAATCGAGTTTCAAAAGAGGGGCATTTCTCTAATTAGTTTGGAAAAGGGGACAAAATGCTACATAATTTGCGCAAAAAGGGCATTTGCCCATTTTCTCCGTGATAATGATATCCTTATGTGATGTTTCATATTTATGGTTCACCACAACGTCTCTCTCCCCCACTATCTATAACTATCTATCTAAAAGATAAAGATAAAAAAAAAAAAAAAAAAAAAAAAAAAAAAAAAAAAAAAAAAGTAATTGTACGGCATACGGCCTCAGGCCCATTGGGCCTTGGCCCAGACACATCCCTAAGACTTTCTTAAGCCCAAACCCAATGGTATGCATGTTCCATTGATCGCAAGTTAGACAGACTTATATCGATCATGTATGGATTGGTCGAGGGCTGTACTGACCAGGGGCAGCCCGCGACCTCAGTAGCTTGATATTGCCTTGGGAAATATCGTTTCTGAGCAACTTTTTGGAAGCTAGAACCAGTTCCAACGCCATTACCATTGTTACCAAGGAAGCATATTCCTTATTAGGAATAATCAAATCAGGCCCCACCCACATGAGTGAGACCAGAAGTTAATGATAAGCACCCCACCAACCTCAAGTTATAAATAGAGGAAAGGAGTAGAAGGGGGGGGGGGGGTTGGTCATTCTGAGCAAAGATAGAGAGAGGAGAGGATCACAAGAGTAAAAGACTGTAGTTTAGAAGCTCGGTTGGGATCTACCCGTAGTAGAAAACCCATAACCCACTATACAAATAAATTGTGAGCCCACCATTAGGCCCAGTCCAGTGTGGAAATTTGGGCACGTACAGTAACCAATTATAAAGATCATGCATATAGAAAGGTTATATATGAATGTTGAGTTAATTATATGTCACTACTTGAGTATATTTTGTATTAGAATGGTTTATTGGATTGTTTAATATTAGAAATTTACTTCTAAGTTCATTTGATATTTTGATGTGCAAGACCGATGGAAAAACACTAAAGTATTTGGTCATGTAAAACGAGCAATATATGAGCATCGTTACACTTCTAGTCACGTAAATAATTTTATCCTTGATATGGAAATATTAGGGTACGTATAGTAGCACATTAAACATGAAAACAATTATTATTATTATTATGATAAATTCAATAGTTACAATAAGGGAGTAAATATTTGAACTTTAGAGATCTCCGTTAAAAATATTAGAAGGTCCTAATTGAGCTACAAAACTCAACAACATATTTTGTCAAATTATTTGTGAAAAATTATGATTAACTGGTTCATATGATCTCTTTTATATATAACTCTTTGAAACTTTGTCTTTATTAGTGGGGTTATAACCAAAAAAAAAAAAAAATCCTTTTATTTATTTTTTATTTTTTATACAAGATAGAATTTCTACTCTAGTCTAATCTAAGTGTATATGTGTGTGAAGCTTCCTCTTAGAGACTTGAACCCCAATCCTTGCCCCCCACACCTCATAAGCATTTATACTAGTAAAGTGATCACTACACTAAAAGTGCGCAGTAGTAATAAAAAAAAAAAAAAAAATCTTAAATTGCCACAGGATCATTCAAAAAATATACCTTGATATGAAGTCATTTAGAATTTGATTGCCATTTATTAGTATCCTTGAGTTTCTTCATAATCATTGTAAATTACATGCACATATTCATATAATTAATTGTTAGAAAAATAATCAATATATACTTAATAATAAATTGATGTTTGAAATCAATCTAAAAAATGAAAATTTAACATAATTTTTTAACAATTTAAAGTAACATACATAAGAAAATAAATCAAGAATACAATAAGCAATTGTAGAGGCATTAAATGTATGACAATACACTTAAAAAATTAGTCTAGGTGTCTTAATTGCTTTAAAAAAAAAAAAAAAATAACTTGTATAATAACTCATAAAGTACTTTATGTGTTTACATGCGACTTTACAAGAAACTTCTAATGCTGAATGAATTTACAAGCCAAATGGAATTGGTTTTGTCTTTTAGTTTTTTTAGTTTTTTTTTTCTTTCCCCCGAGTAAAATCAACATAATTTTATTTAACGAGAAATGTGACCAAGCATGTATAATATGGCAAGAAAAACCTAGAACAACGTGGAGGGTTACCTCCTTCGATTTCTAAATAAGACAAGAATTAGCCCTACGATAATAAATTCCAATCCAAATGAATCTCAAAGGCAAAATAAATAAATACAATTAACAAAGTTAAGAAGCAGAAGTACTATCATTTAGCTCCAAACCAAAGCGTTCAGGGATGAACACAAAGCACGGAGAGCCAAGCATGAAGAATTTCTACGATTCCATAAAAGCCAGCTAATAACATAAAAGAATCTCTAACGAGTCAGCTGGTTTTCCCAGGTGATCTAACATATAAACAGTAACATTCAAGAAGTGGAGGTTGAGAAGCTTTAAGAATAGGCTTCACACAAGAAACGTATATGCCAAAGTTTCTTGAGCTACTGTGCAATATCATAGAGCAGGGATCACATCTTCCTGCTCATCCCCACAATTATCACATGTAGGCTACAAATTACCTTGTGTTTGAACAAATTTATTTAAGTAGGTAGTAAGTTTTTGCATTCCTTCCATAGAAACAACTTAGTTTTGTGGGATACTCGGAGTTTCCAAAGTTGTTTAAGATAATATGACCCACAAATGCTACTAGAATATTCAGGATGATGCCTAGTTTAAGCACTCTTAATATGATATTTCCCTGAATTATTTATTACCCGAAAAAGTAGGACGTCATTAGAATCCTAATTGATTAAAGGAATCCCTTTGATGATAGCTGCTTCACGAGGGAAACATTTTGATCAATGGAAGATAAATTCTTATAGTGAGTATCAGGATCAAGTAGGCTCTACACCTTTACTGTTCTAGGGAGCACGATACAAGGATATGACCTTGAAAGTAGTGAGGCATTGGAGTTGGCTTGTATTTGTTATTAGGGATAATTACACTTTACCAACCTGTGGCTTGCCTCTAATTCTATGTGCCAACCTGTGGTTCAAATTTTGACACTTTGCCCACTTGTGCTTCTGACCGTTAGCCCTCTGTAACCCACCTCTCCACTCTCCGTTACTCTAACACGTTTTCTTTCAAAATCAAAACACAAAACAGATCAAAAAGTTAGGGTTTTTGATTGCTTAAGAACATTTTTATGAAGCTGAATTCAAGTCCCTCCAACAAGGCTGTAATCTCTGCCTCATATGGATGCTGAATTCAAATCATTCTTATGCTTTAAGCTCTGTTTTGATTGATCAGAAGGCAAACGAAAACTTCAACAACAAAAAGAAAGAGAAATCCAAGCTTTTCGCTGAGTTGAGCACTTGAGCTGAGATTTTCGCTTCGTTAGTTCCATTTGTTTCAACAGAAAATAACTCCAGCTAAGTTCTCTAGTAACTAAGAAAAATCTTTAATTCGAAGAAAATTAATTTCTATCAAATATTTCACAGTACAAAATGCAGAAATTCAAAAACTTGTCCCTCAATTTTCTCCGCAGCCAAACAGAACTTCACCTCATGTCATCGCATATTTCAGTTTAAGAATATCAGTTACAAAGTTTCAAACTCTATGCCCCTGCCTCGAGCCACCACAACCCATTGCCATAGGCAGTGAAACCGAGTGGCGGCATCGGGATTTGGCGTCTTTGTCGGGTTCTGATTCGGAGTCTAGGTGTTTTGGGTGGAACGATCAGACTCGCGCCGATCAGAGACCCACGCTGAACTCCAAGCAATTGACCCACGTCGCTCCCAGGAACCTGAAGAAGGGTGCGGGAATTGGATGGAGATCTGGAATCACACCCGCAGCCTTCATTTGCTTCGACAACGACTTAGCCGATTGCAAATACATATAACAAACATTCAACTGGTGAAGTAGGTGGCGTGGGTGTGAGTGTCTCCGCGAGAGTACCTCTTCGATGAGGGTCTTCGCGAGGCCGTAGTGCTTGTTGGAGACGAGGATTTTGATGATGGTGAAGTAGGTGGCGTGGGTGTAAGTGTAGCCACGTTGTAAGGCAGTCCAGCAGAAGAGGTCGAGAGCGAGGTCTGGGTCGGATTGGGACCAAAGGGTGTGCTCGACATCGGATGGAGTGACCCCGGGTTTGAGGTTTTGGACCCATGTTTCGAACTGGGTTTCGAGTTGGGTTTTGCTTCTAACACATTACTCGGGAATTGGATGGAGATCTGTTCTTAGGTTTGGATCGGGAAGAAGTTCAGGGAGTGGCCAGTGAAGGTGATGAATGATTGATTGGATTTGGAGTCACTCACGGCCACGGGAAACAAACCAAATAGTCATTGGGGTGTTTGATTGTGAAGTTTATAGCTTTGTTGGTTATTTTGGATGATTTAGATGTTTTATTATTGATGATTTAGATGTTTTATTTTAGGTTCAACTTCCTATAATTTTTCAGATTTTTGGTATGTTCTTCATGTTTAAGATTTGAGTGAGAGTGTTTTGATCCGTTTTGGGGTTTGTTTTTTACTTATTTTGTGTTAGAGTAACGGAGAGTGGAGAGGTGGGTTACGGAGGGCTAACGGTCAGAAGCACAGGTGGGCAAAGTGTCAAAATTTGAACCACAGGTAGGCACATAGAATTAGAGGCAAACCACAGGTGGGTAAAATGTAATTATCCCTTGTTATTATGCTACTAAGTTGGGAACCTATTGGGCATAGCAAAATGGAGTAGAGCAGAGTCAAACGAGCGATCTTGACAAATAGAACCAAGTAAATTTTTAGTATTGATCTCTCTCTTTTCTCTACTTTAATCTTACGTAAACAGGTTATTTCACAATACGAGGGTAGGCAACCAATGGTCTTGACAAATTCCAATTTTCTCTCCTTTGCCAACACTCCATCTTAGGCCCTTTTCCAACACAACCCTTTCTGCCAAGATGATTTTCCAAGCAAAACTATAATTTCGAGCAAGTTGAGCATATAAAAAAGGAAGAATTTGGGAAGTATGTGGATTTGAATACTCTAAAGAATTAGGGAGTGAGTGATCTTTAGTAGTTACCATCCTGCTTTGTTAACATTGGCAAATTAAAGTTCGCAGAATCCAATCCCCCCTATAACCTTTGGCATGCACAATTTGGTGAAGCTTAATCATTGAATTTTCTTCTCCTTGGCCCCGCCAAACTACTCATCATTCTCGGTAGCAGTGGTGGAGCCAAAAAAATTATACTGTAGGGGTCATAATTGACCTTAATCATATGGATTATGAATAGAATTGAATTGTTCTACATCTGAACAGAATAATTGTAAAATTATAAGATAACTAATTTTTTTAAGTGTTCATTTTAAAACTACTCGTATTGAACCATGATATATTGCTTTGTTAAAATGTTTACAATAAATAATACGTTTGTATAATATTTAATTGGTTGTAGTAATTTTTTTATTTAAAAAAAAAAAACTTATATTCTTCCAACTTCACCACGTGTTTTAAAATTATTTAATCAAGACCATTTTATTTAGGATTGTTTTAATCACACCATTTTCATCCATTTCTCTTGGAATTCACTATACTTATAAACCAAAATATGTGACGCAAGCTGTAAGGAAAAATAAAATTTACATCATTATCTTTTATCTTTAGAATAATTTTGAAGAATTCCTTTTATATTTTATGTTTTCATTTTGAGAATTTTTATATATGTAAAAGAAAATTATGTAAGCAAATATATATATTTTTGCAAATCACATATAATTTGCTCAATAATTTATAAGTAATGTGAATATTATATAAAACACTTTTTTTAACCATTTGCTAACAACATTGTGTAAAAGTTGTGATTAAAGCAATCCAAAATCATAAAGGTGTGATCAGAACAATTGTAAACTAATGGCATGATAAAAAATTAGTAAAATTTGGAGAGAAATGATTATATTTTACACAAAATACTTTATAATAAATTAATTTATAACCTTTTATACATATTTTTTGCTTGCTTTATATATATCATCAGTTGACAAATATATAATTTGTCTGGGTATTGTCTAAAGATATGCTTTTAATATAAACTATTAAACATTCAAAAATTTTGAGGGGTCAAATACTATTTTTCTTAAAATTTTTATTTTATTTTATAAATATACATCTATATATGCTTTAAAAAATTAGAAAATTCAAAAGGCTTGGGGCCATGGCCCCCTTAGTCATCTATGTGGCTCCCCCATTGCTTGGTAGATCCCTAAGTGGGAATGGACTGTACCACAACTTTTATCAAAATCTTTCTACATGTTTGTTAAAGGATTTTCTCCTTCCAGCTCTGCAATTTTCTCTAGATTCATTTCTTGATTGTTGCAAAGGAAGCACATTTATTACACTCCACCATAGTTGATAGCCCAAAAATATCTCTTCTATTCCTTCTCACTACTAGCATGCATTCTTGGTTTGATTGAGTTTTGAGTCTCATTATTTTATTTATAGATGGGAAACTACAGAAAAAAATTTATTCATGAAGGAATCCCTTTTTTATTTTTTAAGAAACAAATACATATTCGGGATTGGATTTTAAAATAAAAGCACACTACGAACCTTATTAAGTAGCCATAATAACTTTTAAGAAATAATTGGGCAAGTTAAAGAATGGAGTACCTTGGTTTATTTTTTTTTTTTGTGGGGGAGTTGGGGGATGGGTAATATCCAGTAAATAACTTTCCATGTTTCATCCATAAATTTTGATCCATGGTAATTGTGAGGTGAAAAAGTCCCATAAAAGCCAAACTTATGACATTGGTGGTGTGGGGGACCAATATTAGATTACTTTGCGACAGAGTCAAGACTGCATGGGGTCCTCCACGAAAGCTAAGTTTCGAGCTCTGTTGATGTGGTCCAATATCACAGGACAGGTGACCCTTGGATTGGCCAATCAACTGTTTATTTTTTGGGTACATTGAACTATGAAACCCATAACATCATGATGAATTCCTAGTCCTAGTTTTCGCTAGCTTTCAATTTTGTTGAAAAACAATACTACCTTAGTTGGTGGAGGCTTTTAAGTAAACCCTGACTATGTGAAAAATGTTCATAATTGTTATATATGGCTCTAGTTCCTCGTTCTTTCCTTACATGAAATCCCTCTTCATTGACATTTTTCCTTTTGTTCTTATATATTCTTTCATAGACAAGGTTTTAGTCATTGGCTGCCTTATTATATGTCGCTAGCCTTAAAAGATAAAACAGCGTCGACCTTAAAGGCCAAAATTCAACTTCTAGTAGGTTAGCAAAAAAAAAAATTCAACTTCTAGTACTACCTTTAGCTATGCTATGAAAAGCTAGCTAGTCATCCTTTCTTTTCTCTCAGTACTGGAGCACCAGTGCACCACTTTGAATCTGTCACTGCATGTAACTTGGATTTTTTCCTTTTGTTCCAATGGTAAAGAAATGATAAAAAAGTACGTTGAGCAATTTCGGAATAACATTACCACATTTTCTTACATTAATTTAATTGAGCAATGAAAGCCATTCCTTTTCGTCTTTCAGTGAATTTAGGTACTGTATTGAGTCGTGTGGTATAATATAATTCACATCGAATGATGCCCAAATACAAAAAAGAGTTAGATGGTAACTATCATTAAGAAAATTGACCATTGGGCCATATATTGATATATGAGTTGCCAGTTTGATTGCGACTAATGTCCACCTTCACACCTTTCATCAATCACAGGGGGCCACTACACAGAGATTTCTTTTGTCACTCTTTAAAAACTGGAAAGCAAAAGCACAAGTTTTTACAGAAAAAAGTGCCAATGGTTATTCATCACCCACAAAGGTCACTGTTATGTCAATAATTTCGAATAATTGAGATTTTTATTTTTATTTTATGGGAGAATAAAATAATTGAGACTTTATTTAACTCATTTCACTTCTCTAACCAAACTCGGTACTCGATCTCCAGCATTAATTGACTCTAGTTGTCATAAACGTTTGAGAAATTATGGTATGGTTGCAATTTGAATGTTTCTACAAAGCTTGCTTCTTTAGTGAAAACAAAGAATGTAATATACAACCAGTTACGTTGAAGTCGATCGATGATTTAATTTTTCATCTTCTTAGAGACTACTACTTTTGTGTCACGCTTGTGCCACCGACGCCCTCAAATTCTATCTAACTAACCCATTAGTTACGTCGACAAAGAAGAAAAAAAATCTTCTAAGTGAGGCTAATGCCATAACCCTTGGACACGGTTCTTGACCAAGAGGTCCAAGATTGAAGACAGTCATGGGTGATAACGTTGGCATCATCAGCAGCAGTCAGCACGCTGGGATGGTTAGGTCACGAATATTAGCAAATCAGTAAATATTGCCCAAGAGATTCTGCTGGGAAAAAGAATAGTGCATAACACTATTGGATTGTAATTGAATGTAAAACAAGGATTTTAGTTAGTTTAATTAATTAATTAATTTTTTATATATATATATATATATTGAGATTTGGCTTAGAATTAGCACTCTTGTGTACTAGATTTGTCATTGTCAAGATCAAAACACGTGTCAAAAAGTATTATCATATCATAATCTTCGTAGGTCTAGACTCTAGATCCAATTTTTGTCCATTCTCTTTATACCAACAATAAATTTATTGGTGTGTTGCAATTATTATGAAACTGAATAAAAAAATTTTTATTATATTTTAAGTGTTTCACTTTATATTTAACCAATCATAATTTATTATATACAGCTATTTTTATCTTATAAAATAATTAAAATTTAAAATGAAACAAAAATCAAACACAAAACATGTTTACCCTTGGAGTAAAAATAAAGTGGACATACTGCCTGATTTGACAATTCCGACTGTCAGCGGTGGTCTCCTCCTCCAAAACCCAACCCAATTGAATTAATTGACAAACTAAGAAAATTTCTGTGAGATATTTGCCAGTTTCGACAAGATCCTAACAAACCTAGTGAAATTTTCATCGGATCTAGCAGGTTGATTGACATTTTCTCTAACCAATTAGATCGGGTTGGGTGTGGATTGAGCACAAGTCCGATTTGATCTTGTCCTATATGACCACTCTAATTGGATGTAATGAATGACAAATATTAATATTAGTACCATATTTTATCTAGAAAAAAAGCTAAAGTCAAGAAGAAGTGGTTAGGGGGAGCAATCAATGTCTCACAGCAAACACAAATTAAGTTTCAATTTCCATGTCAGTTTATATATTAAAAATGTAGCTAGGAATGATCAATGGAAATGAGAGGGGACCAGGAAATTTGGATGGTATATCCAATGGCTAGAGATTAGAGTTAAAAAGAGTTGAAATTTGGGAGGGGCCCAGAGTGATTATCGATGACAAGATTTTTTGCTATTATGAGGCGGGCACGATCAACGTCAACCACAATGACACGTATACATCATTCCAAATATAGTAAGTCTCTTTAAGATAGTCAGGTCTAGTGGGTTGTCCTCGTAAAACCCACTTCCAAATTTCCAATCACTTTAGAAAAACACTGACCCCGTCTCTTTGCTGGTTTGTCTTTTTTCGGTCACGTTTCTTTTGTTTTGGCGCACCGGTTGAACCTTTGAAAGCTCTCATTTCTTTTCTTTTTGGTTGTGACTTGTGACTTGTGACGCTTGACACTTGTGGTGGTAATTAAAGATTCTTTGGTTTGATAAAAGAAAGAGCCACATGTGGTTTGCAACCATGTCTCAGATATGATTTATCGTTTAGGATCATCATCCAAGACTCTACCATGCGGTTTAAGGAAAAATTAAGAATGATGATTATTGTTATGGTTCGTCTCTAGCCCATTGCCTGGCTAACAACAAAGTAACAAGCCGGCGGTTGATATAAATATAATTTTACTTATCTTCTCTTTGTGGATAGGCAATGATCATAAAATTATAGTTCACTTTTTTTCTGTCTTGTTAGAATATAAATCCTCGTTTGGATACTACTTAAAAATGAAAATTATTTCACTATTTAACTTATTTTTTTTATTATTCATAGGTTTCACTACACTTTTTAGTACTATTCAAAGACCCCATTGTACTATTTCAACTAACTTTTACATTTATTTACAGTATTTTCAATAATAAGTTTTTAGTTTTAGCAAAATAATCGGTATCCAAATAGACCCAAAAAGACTACCATAAATACGTGAATCATGATTTTAAAGAATATCATGGATTACTATATTTTTGCAATATTGTGGATTATCATAGTATTAAAATTACTATATATTGAAGTTAATATTATCTTTTATGTAAGTGTTAGGGTACAACAAAGTTGATTTATTTCGAGGGTCAACACCCTTGAAAAAAGTATTAAAAGCCCTCAAAAGATATTATTTTAAGGGTTTAACTAACCGTTATGACCTTTGAACCTACATGACCCTCGAAACAAATGTTTTATCTTTATCAAGGATTCGCAACCTATGAAAAATTTAAAAGGGATAAAAGAACACTAACCTTTTTTTGAGGGTCATCCAACCCTCAAAATAAGGTTTTTCTCTTTTTTAAAAAATAAATAAATGAAAACCCATAGTCATGCACATAGACTTTAAAGAACCACATATTAAAAAATCTATATTATACCAAAACACAAATATCAAAATAAAATTCAATTAGCTTTCCAAGTTACTCAATTCTTCACTCTTGAAGTTTATGTAGACATTTTCATATTAACATAAATGAACTTAGTATTTTAACTAGATAAAGGAGAAAAAAAAAAGGAAGAAGAAGAAGAAGAAGTGAAATGAATCAGTTCAAGAACTATGCATGATCAAAATCCTAATCTTAATATTATTCTATTTCAATGCAAAACAACCTAATGTACTATTGTTTAAAGGGTCTCAAATAAATGATTTTGCCTTCTCGTGGTACTTCTCAAAGACTGATGCATAGCCACCAACTTTTCCTTGCATTAAGAACTGCAAGGAAATAGACAAACCAATTAATCATGCACTTGTTAAATGGTTGAGGTGTTTGATTGAAAAATTGTCATACAATGAAGTCCATATGAAGAAATGAATCTTGATCTCCTATGAAGAAATTACAAGTCATTTTCCCAAGAAAAAAACACATACTGAGATGAAAGAAAATCCAAACTAGTAGACATATTATGCAACAATAAACAAACTATAAAACCCAGGATAATTAAACTACAAGAGAATTGTAGGAAGTTACTTGAGAAATACCTCCAGCAACTGAAACATGGACTTCATATCAACAAGACTCTGTATGGTCTCACAATAAACACTGCCAAGATAATTCAATGGAAGAGATAATTGGAAGAGAAGTCCATTCACCATGACCTGCACCATGACATTAATCCATAATTTGTGTAACCATCAACCAATCCTTTCTGAAAATATAAATTTCATTACAAGCATATAAGAACATATTTTACCAAATCTCCAACTATCATCTCGCCATTCATAATTCCATTTGAACATAACACCATAGCTATTGAAAGAGCCATGCTAAATATTACATTTTGGCCGAAGTTCAATTATGCAAGGCTACGTTGTGTTTTTAAAGCAGCATCTTCATACCCTGAGCATTGAATCACCAACAGTAGCAGAACAGCATTAAGATTCAATTAGAGTAAATTTGTAATGAAAATACTTTAAATTGTTAGGAACATATGTCACTATTTTATGTAATTGACTAATCATTTAACAAAACGCACTTTACTTGTATTTGGGTAGATCTAAGATATGTTTAATACTTTAAGAAACTTTGTTTCAAGATCAAGTGTTGAAGTCATGCAAGTCTATTCAAGTTTCAAGCCAAGAAAGTTCCTATCATTAAAGCTCGACAGTTAGCCATCTGTCGAGGTTTAAAGAGCTGTTCAGCCCCGTGGTTCGACAGCAGCTCGACAACATCTCGACAGCTAGGCATCTGTTGAGGTTTATGAAAAACAGATTTTTAGTTCTATTTTGACTCTAATCCGTGATTATGTGTTTGGGCTTTCTTTTCTCACAACCCTAAACATATAAAAGGATTATTTTAAGGGTTGTCAAAGTGGACACAAGTGTCGAGCAAAGTTTGTTCAAGCAAATTGTGACCAGAGATAGAGTTTTGCCATAGTTCATCATTCTTGTGAAGAAGTTGTTGTGTTTGTGCACTGTAGGGTTTTGTAACCAAGCATCTTCTTGATCTTCATCATCTGGATGAACTGTAGAACTTTGCAGCTAACAACCTTCTCTAGTTGGTGATTGAAGTTGCATACTGGGACCTGCGCAATTGGTTAGTCACGTACTGGGAGCCGTGCATTACAAGGAGAGATTGTCACTACAAAACAAGTCCAATTAGGTATTGGGGTAAGAGTTCAACTGTAGGTTGGTATAAGGTACCGAGATTCCTTTACTTGTAACTGCTTGTTTTGATAATAGTGGATTCTCGGGAGTGGTGACCTTAAAATCACCCAATGGGGTTTTTGCCGTGTAGGTTTTCCCCATTTGTAAACAAATCACTGTGTCTATTTATTTTCTGCTGCATACTTTAGTTATTGGTGATTTGTTTGTGCTACCACGCGCTTTGCATGTTAATTTGATTAATTAATTAAACTTGGCTAATTAATCAATTAATTTATCACAATGGGCCAATTCATTTTTGGCCTATCATAAATGAAAGGATATAACTTGCACTTTTTCCATACTATCAGGAAGAAAGAGGGATGGGGAGGAGGGGGACTAAGAAGGCAAGAGATTAAAAAGAACATAAATAATAAAGAAAATCCAAAACCACCTGAACCATATTAAAATTGATTTGGTGGTTGGCCACATAAAATCATCATTTCAAACCATTAGAAGCATGAAGGAGGAGCGATCATCAAGTCCTAATTAGGGTAGGAGTGGCAACAGACCAGGATTGAGATGGGAAGGCCCTTCTTAAACTTGAACCCACTGGAGCAAACTTTGTTCTAAACCATCAAAAACATAGGTTCCCACTTAGGAAACCCAAACCCAGCCCACCCAATTAGTTGGCATTGTGCACACAAAAGACAACCTACAAGTTGGGTAATTGCCCATCTGCTTGAAGGTTGCCCAAATTATTTACTACATTATACAACCAATGAAGAAGGAATAAAGGTTTTCTCCATGAGGCAGCAGAGCAACTAAGCCTCTTGATTCCTAACTTTCCTAGAACCAGGTAGGCTATAACCCTTTAAAACCAATACACTTGAATTCATAATTATGTGTCAATGTAATAACTACCATACCACTAAGATAACTTACTCTTTAAGTACTCATCATATTGATAAGCTTCAAAAGCTTCATTGTTGAAATACTTGACAGTCTGGGAAAAAATGGACAGAATTGGAGAAAATAAGGCTTCAGATAATCCATAAAGAAAAAATAAGGCATCAAACGATCCATAAGGAGAAAATCAAACATTAAAAGTACATCACAGCCTCACCTCTTTTGGTACACATCACCAATGGCTCGGGACATAGGAAGTTCAACATTGACCCAAGGCTTACCCCAAAGAGTGACAACGATACCACCAGCTACTTCAATTTGAGCTCTTTCATCATCTCTACTTGGACTATGATCTTCTGTTAGTTCAGTAGCTGAATGACTGGCTGTCAAGTTACCTGTCATTTTCATGTAAACATACAGATATTCAATTATTAGGTTAAAATAAGGTACTCCTTTACTTGATGTACAACTAATGCTTAGGAAAGTCCTATTTCAAGTAAAAGTATTAAGAGAAAGGAATTCTTTATCATCTTAGCACATATTTAGTAGACACAACTAATTTCAACTCAAATCAGCTAAACCTTTATTCCCATTAATTAGGATCAATTATCTTCTGGATGCAACTGGTTAAAGAGTCAATAATCAATATCACTACTTAACAAAAAAAAGGGAGATATCAGAGAACTAGTACCCTGACCAGACTAGATTTTCTTTGTGCATAAAAGGGCCTTTGAGTCACCAACATTGGTAATTAAAATCTTCCCGTCAAGAGTTTAAGCCATCTCATAGTTTACGCAATACCGTAAGGTAAAGAGTGTCAATGATCACCTCAAATGTCACTGCTTGTTTGACTTGTCTTAAGTTACTAGCACTTCCTCAAAAGGGTACAGGTATAGAAGATGTTGTTAACAATATAAACGCGTTTTGATATATGCAGGACACAAATAACACAAGATGCCTATAATCTTATCCTATTATGGCCATGCCAAAGCAATAGAGTATATATATATATATATATATATATATATATATATATATATATTCATTCAAAGTAAATTGCTTAATCAAGGCAACAAGCAACATACCTTCTGCGCATAGACATTAATCAAGGCATTGTACATTGTGGAAGGTGGCTTCAACCCCACAGACTTCATAACATCCCAGCACTCAATCGTGTCATCAAACCTCCCCGACTTTCCATAAATATCAACCAATGTCATAACACCAACTGTACCCTCCCCAAGCCCCTTTTTGCCTGCATCTAAGTTAGCAAAATCTATATGTTTTGTTCTAGTAGCTCAACTATTGTATTGACAATGTTACTAACACACCACATTGTAAGCATTCATAACACCAAACACAACTGTAATAGATATTAAATACTCAAAAAAATTTTTTTTTTTTTAAATCTCATTTCAAGCATTAAAGGGAGATCTGAGAGGGATATAGCAAGAAAAACTTCAAAAAAAAAAAAAAAAAGAAGAAAAAAAAAAGACATACCTGATCAGCTGGGATACTCACTCTTTAGTGCATAAGCATAACAATCAAACTTAGCTTTGAATGGTTAGAGAGAAAAAGCATTTTTGAAAAAACCAGTCCTAATTAACCAACCATACTGCAACAATATTAAAAAAAAAAAAAGAAAGTAAAATGGCTAGCTGTAATTATGCAGAATCAATTCAAGCATCAAAAGCTTAAACAAGTAGAGTTAGCCACCAAAAAAAAAAAAAAAAAAAAACTACAACACAAAATACCCAAAAATTGCAGCCAATTACTACAAAAAGTTAGTCCTATAAATCCTTGAGAAACATATCTTATAATTACACAAATCAGTACTTTGCCCCACTTTAGACATCTTCACTAGAAAAAAAGGGCCATAGAATGGATCAATTAGAAGGAAAAAATAAAAGAAAAGTAGCAGGATCTACCAAAAAACAACTAGGACAAACAACATAAACAAACTTCAAGCAATTAAACAGAATAATTGTTCGCTCATCAAATATGCATGCAAAAAGCCATGTTTCATCCCACTTCATTGTTTGGAGAAGGTGACAATTGGTCATGGTTTCTACACTAGGACAGATGAAAGTTGCTGATGTTAGGACATATGTGGTTCACTTGTTAAGAACATATGTCATTCTTTTTATGTAATTGGCTAATCTTTTGACAAAACACACTTTACTTGTAATTGGGTAGTTCTAGGTGTTTTTAATACTTCAAGAAACAAAGTTTCAAGATCAAGTGTTGAAATCATCAAGTCTATCCAAGAAACAAGCTGAAGAAGTGCAAGTTCATTAAAGCTTGACAATTAGCATGTGTCGAAGTTTAAGAAGCTGCTCAAGCTCGTGTGCTCGACACCTACTCGACACCTCCCATCTGTTGAGGTTTAATAAAAATAGATTTTCTGTTCTGTTTTCTTGGGATCTGTGAATATGTCTTTGGGCCTTCTTTTCTCCTAACCCTAGACATATAAAAAGATTGTTTTAAGGGCCGTCAAAGAGTTCACAAGTTGCACAAGCATTGAGCAAATTCTGTTCAAGCAAATTATGACTGGAGACAAAGTTTCGCCCTAGTCAGTGCCGGCTCAACATACTAAGCAAGTGAGGCGATCGCCTAAGGCCCCCAAGCAAAAAAAGGCCCCAAATTTTAACCAATCAAAAATTTTTAAGTCCTAAAATGTTAGATGATAAAATAATGTTAATGGTGACCTAAATAAAAACCAATAAAAACCAAAATTTGCTAACTCAATTGTTGTGAAAAAATGCAATATATATCGTAACATTACTTCTACTAAATATGATCTATTTCTTGAAAGTATTAATTAAGCCCAAAATTCTAACCAATAAATAAAAAATAATTTTTTTTATCAAAGAAAAAACTAGAACAAATGAATTTTTCGTTTGATGTGTAACCTTTCACCTTCTCCATGGGTGTTTTTCAGGGTAGAATTCATTAACTCCCACACAGAGAAGCTAAAAAAACACACACTCTCTCTCTCTCAACCAAACACCTAAAATTTTAAGACAAAAATTATATACATATTCAATCTCAAACCTCAATTTTTCTTGTAAGAATTGCTGGAAATTTTGCCCCATTCTCTATTTAAAGCATAAAAAAGAAATTGTTTTGAAGCTGTAGCTGCTATGCTTCAGACCTTCTTCTCTTCATTTGAGTCTGATCCTAAGGTTTGTTACTTCTCTAGAACATTTGCTTCTTTCTTGAACTTTCTCATAATTCAAGCTATCTTGTTTTACTTTCTCTTTATTTTATTCTTGGTAATTACTTTAAATTCTGACACAGCACATAGGTAAACTCATTTTCATTCGTTCATTCATTTAGCATATTGGTTGGGACATGGAGTAGCATAGGACCATAAATTTATTTTATTTTATTATTTTAGTAATCATGGAACTACGTCTATACTTATCTCTTAGCGTTTTAATTTTTTAAATAAATTTCACCTTCAATTTTTTGTTGAGAATTTCGTCGATTCGTTATAAATTTTTTTTACTTGTATACTCTTGTATGGGTCCACATTAACACTACTAGTTGTTATTTAGTTAACAAATAAAACTATTTTTGTGAGAAAAAAAAATCAAGCGATAAAAAATTTTAATATTTAAATTAAAAAAAGGCCCCACTCAAAATTGTTGTTTTAGGCCTCAAAATACCTTAAGCCGGTCCTGGCCCTAGTTCATCTCTTCTGAAGAAGTTGCTGAGTTGTGCATCTTTGGGTTTTGTGACCAAGCATCTTCTTGATCTTTATCGTGTGGATGAACTGAAGAACTTTGCGGCCAACCATCTTCTCTAGTTGGTGATTGAAGTCGCGTACTGGGATCCGCGCAATTGGTTAGTCACGTACTTGTGAGCCGTGCATCAAAAGGGGGAATTGTCACTACAAAATAAGTCTAATTGGGTATTAGGATAAGGGTTCAACTGTAGGTTGGTATAAGGTACTGGGATTCCTTTACTTGTAACCGCTTGTTGTGATAATAGTGGAGTTTCGGGAGTGGTGACCTGATAATCACCCGGTGGGGTTTTTGCTGTGTAGATTTTCCCCATTCGTAAACAAATTACCGTGTTATTTATTTTCCGCTGCATAATTAGTGATTGGTGATTTGTTTGTGCTGCCACACATTTGCATAATTAATTTGATTAATTAATAAGTTGGCTAATTAATCAATTGATTTAATCACAAGGGGTTAATACGTTTTTGGCCTATCAGCTGAAAGTAAGAAATAGAAGAGAAACAACTGCATAGAATAAAGAAGGGATCATTTATAGGAATAACACCATCTGCAATCTGCAACTTGCACAACTTGGTAGCAGTAATCCTTAGTGTCTCAGCTGCCTGCACAAAACAAACTTTTAATAGATTAAAATTAAATTAACAATAGGTAGAAAATCCTAAGAGTGAATGTTGTATAAACCTGTGGAGCAGCTTTGGCACTCTTCCACAAGATTGCCGCGCATGCTTTCAGACTGAACCATGACAAGAATAGAGCCAAAACAAAAGAAATAGATGAGAACGTATGGATTTAACATATTAAAACAATATGCAGAAACTGAGTTAGGAAGGACTTATATCCATAATGGGAAAGAAAAAGAGAAAATTGCATCACATAATCCAAAGCATGGGTGTGTGGCCACATAAAACTAAAGATGAAACTATTTTGTTTATAAGGCAGGACCATTAAACAATAAAAACATTATTTCATTTAGCAAAAACAGCTCTTTGCCAATATCAAATTGAGAATCAAAATGGAGAACTATGCTAGCAACTTCCATTGCTTATAAGGAGACTCAGCTCATTTTACAAATGACTATATTATCAATAGCAAACGGATATATTCAGCAGCCTCACAAGCAATTATTACGGATGACACTTTCTAATCTAATTACATTTTTGTACGGCATTAATCCATAGTAATTACTTTTAATTTTAAGGTAAAGGTATGCATCATGAGAACTTGGAAGTCATCATTTAAATGTCAAATTGCCCATATTTGCAATCTAAATTTTAACTCAGATGGAAGGTTTTATTCCAGTTACCCACATACTCAAATTGTGAATTTTCCAGCACTACAGGAAGTTTTACAAGTTTATAATGCATCAATATGATGCATTGACACCATGCCATAACTACACCGAGTTAATACATTCAGGTCAAACACAAACATCTTATCAAAAAGAAAAAAGAATGAAGGCTTTGTATTCAATGGAACAGAACAATATCAAATATAAGGGAAAAATAGATTACCAATTCCAAGCTACATAACTTGAAAATGAATTTATTGAATTCATAAGCTCTAGTAAGTTTTATAAACAAAATGAGTGTAAAAATCTCTGCAATGCAAAGACGCTGAACAGAGCATTGAATTGCAATGACCCAAACCAAGCAAAAATTAAATTCATATTTATGATAAACCAATGCTCGTTTCCACAGGAAACATAAAATTAACAAACACAGAAACACAAAAAAACTTCATAGATCCAACCCGTACTTAAATTGATATTATTGAAATACTTACCAACTCCTTTTTAAGCATTTCTTCAATATAATCTATTCAAACCTCATACATCCAACCCATACTTCAGATTCCAAAGGACAGGTATGTAATTCCATTTCCAAAGTATCCAAACCCTAGCCCCAAATTATATTATTGGCGAGGAAGAGAAATATCAATGGAGAGAATGAAAGAGAGAAAACAAGAAAGAATACCGAAGTTCCTTTGCAAAGTTCTACTAGGTTATTTCCAAATTCAATTTTTTTTCTCGGGAAACAAACAGAGAGAAAGAGAGACCTATAATCGAACAAAGGGGCGGAGGAGATGGCTCTGACTATCAATGGCTGGTCGTCATCAGAGATAGGATCGCCGACCACCGCGCCTCAACCGATCGTCGGAGATGAGATGAGCTCCGAGAGAGAGAGAGAGAGAGAGAGAGAGAGAATTTTCTAAGAGTTCTCATTTAGTTGAACAAAATGAAAATGGGTTTTCAAAGAGAGTGAGTAAAGACTTTATTCGAAAATGGTTTTTTGAATTCTGAGTTTGTGAGAGAGAGAGGCTTTATTCCGAGGGTTAAAACATTTGGATATTTTTTATTAAGAGTTGTGTTAGAATTCCGTTGAAGAATGTAAAAATTTGGAGGCAACCATTAGCGGGATTTTAGTGTTTTTAGTTTATTTCAAGGGTTTTAATGACCGTTGTAATAAGATTAGTTATATTTTAATTAGCGCGCCAGTTTTAAGTATTTGTTTCAACTATTTTCACTGAACCCTTGGAAAAAGTGGGTTGAAACAAGTCATGTTTTTTGTAGTGTAGGTTCTATATATATATATATATATATATAGGTTTATTGGTAAACACATGAATACAAACTTGTTTAGATATAGCTCATAAAGTCTATAGGTATGATTAGACAATAATCAAGATGCTGCAAATCAGAGTATAAGAACAAGGAAGCTGCAATTTTATGGAATCTGTTTTAGCAGTACGATCGATCGAAAGACGATTATGTATAAGTTATTTTGTAGCCCATCAACCCATCAAATGTTTAGGGTTTTAGTTCTACTTCACTAAGTATATAAATAAAACCCTAATACAAGTTTTTCAAGACTTGGGTGCTACTCTTTTGAGGTTTGAGAGGTTCTGTACCTTGTGCTCTTTCAAGTTTCTATCGGAGATCACACACATATTCTTAGTACTGGTGGAATCAAGTTGCAAACCAAGTTTCATCTATCTAGTGTACTGGAGATCTAAAGCCTGAACTAGAGGTTTATATTTGAACAGATCTATATCATATCTTGTGTCATTTACTTTTCTGTTGTTCATGATATGTTTGATTAATAATTGATATAGTTAACAACTTGGCCTTAAAATCCGGTTAAACACTAGTTGTTCAGGGGTCTAAATCTAACAGTAAGTCATTGTAAGAATATAGTAAATATGTAATTACTTATGACTTTTTGTAATGAATGTATGTCATTAGACCAAACCATGTTAATATTCGTAATCTCTCTCTCCATCTCTCAACTTTAATTTTAACATGATATCTGTCACACCCCTACTCGGTTCCCTAAAGGACGTCAACTTGCTCATGTGCATCCCCACAAAGCTATCCTTTGTCGAAGTAATTTAGCTCTCAAGCTTTCCTCTACCAACATCTTTTGGCCAACAGTGCCATTCTCCTATAGACATCGATCAGTGTCACCATCCACCATTTGCCATTCTCCAGTCACTGTTTCTCTATTGGTGTCCTCAAGCCATCGGTGTAGCCTTTCTATGGCCACACCTCGTCCTCTAGTTACTAGAGCAACTGTTTTTTAGTCCCCATTTGTCATCAATTGTCGTTGCTTGTACATCCAGTAGTTGTCTCTTGCGCTTCATGCCATGTCTAGTTCGATCACATTTTGCAGTTGTCACAGGCTAACTTCACTATCAATGTTTTTTTGCCTTGTGATGGCACTAAGTGTCTTAGTGCCAGACTTAGTCTCATGCTTAGAACACTTCAATGGAATGTAAAGCACACAACACACACAAAGTTAAAGGGAAAACTCCCAACCTTTATCACTTCACCGAAGGTACAAAGGAATAGCCTATACCAATAGACTACGATACATTCACAGAACTTAGAGAATTTATACGTCACATTCTCTATTTTTCTTTCTCACTTGCTGCTAGCCTAAGAATTAAATTACATTGCTGGAAATAAATTAAGACAACCCCCAACTGATGTTGTCTTGGCTTATTAATTTGCAGTGCCACTAGCACACTCACAAAGCCCAAACATCATGGAATTGCTTGTCGTTGCCAATTGCTGCATATGTGCAATAAAGGTCTCACATTCCAAACCCAAACTTGAGTTTAAGGAGATTTATTTATTTATTTATTATTAATTTTTTAAGAATCAAGTTTAAGGGGATGTAATGCAATTGATGATACCAAAAAAATTAGAATATGGTTTTATGAAATACAATTGGCTATCATGGTTATGTAATGCTACAGGCTACCATGATTAGGATTACTATATTAGCCTAATATTTTCTATATATATATATATATATATATATATTTTAGCTCCATTGTAATACACAATTCAATATAACAAAAATGTACGCTTAAAACTTTTCCATAATGAACGCAAAGAATCGTGTCAAACTAGGTCTCTCTCTCTCTCTCTCTCGATATCTTAACATGGGCCATAGAATGGGAAAAAAATTCACACACACATATATATATATATACTTTTCATCTATAACCCATAATATATATATATATATATATATATATACACACAAAATACTAGTCTCAAGCGCTGCAACCTTTCTACAACCATTACTATAAATTGTGATTTATGAAGGGGAAAATATGTCTAAATGGTTTTGAGCACAGAAGTGCTGGCAATAATAGTTCAACATGGAGAACTTATAATGATAAGGAAAGTAACTTTGGTTTGCTTTCCTCACCAAAAATGTCCATATTAGACAGCTTTCAAGCACTACACATGGGAAAAGCAGCAATGAACAGAAACTTAATTATATTCCCCATAGATGTAGCTCTATTATTGCACTAGTTATATCTGATCTTTGCTCATCTATATTTAGATTATGAAATAAGCTGAAGTAAAACTTCACTGTCAATTAGTATCAAAATCTCAAGGGTCCAAAACGTTTTTTTTTTTTTCAAAAAAGAAAAAGAAAATAGTTATAAGAAATTATTTCAATCTTGCGGCATAATATGCCTAAAGAGAGAAGCAAGTATTCCTCAAAAAGAAGAACGCAAAAAAGAGAGAAGCAAGTAAAGTAGACAGATCCTTCTCAAAAAGAAGAAAAGTAAAGTAGACAGATCTTTCAATAAGCTTTAACAACCTCTAATCCATAATGTAGAGCTAATGAGCTATTGATCCGTCACTTAAATATTTGGGCAAATTACAACTTACCTATTTGTGATTTGACCGAAATTTAAGTTGCTTACCTGTGATTTGAATTTCCTTAATACAAGTGTTTCGCTGGATTCTTTTTGATCTTGTATTTTTATGTTTTTTGTGTTTTTGGAGAAGAGACATAAAAGTGAAGCAAAATCACATATTTAGTAATGTTTTTAATAGAGGTGAGTTACAAAACTCTAACTAAGCAAACCTCAAATGGATAAAGTGTCAAATTTCAAATTATAAGTAGACAACTTAAATTTTGACTAAACCACAAGTAGTTAAATTGCAATTTGTCCTAAATATTTATACTCCAAATAATTTTTGTCAAGAATTGGAGGTACGTAAAACTTTATATCAAATAATCAGATCTTGTAAAATTGGATTTGGATTGGTGCAATTTCTTTTCTTCACTCACAAAATATTTTTATCATTTTTATTTTTTTAATTTTAACTTGTTTTATTCCATGGTTGAGATTTGAGAAATATCAGCCACTGAAAAGTGCAATACTCTATTCGTCCGTGTTTTGTATTGGGTATGATCTTTCAAACTTCTATTATTTTCGATTAGAACTTTTCCACGACATTATTCTTGCAGAAACAATTTAAGAGAATTCTATATCTAGGGATCCATTAATTTAATGTGAAGTTACAAACCATAAAAGAATGTCATTGACTTATTGATGCGTCTATATCCTACATAAGTGAGCTAGTTGGAAAGGAGCTTGTGGGTAGATGACACGTTACATCAGATAGGATTTGCCACCCTTCCAATCCAAAGTAGTCCTGCTCAATATCTCATGATGGAAAAATTACAAACAAGAGATGGACAGAGATTTTTTAGTCAACAAGGAGGTTGAAAATTATGTCTAGATTGAGCATGATGCGATACCATCCAATGATTCGTAACAAAAATTAACTTTTGTTATCAGCCATTCAATCAGATAACAACAAATGTAAACAAATAAATATTTTAAAAACAAATTAGATAACGTTTGTTATGAGCCATTGGATGGTATTGCATGATTGCATCCCTCAATCCATTATATCTTTCTATCTAATTTGTTGTCAGTACGAAAAATAATAGTGGGTCTATACAAAATAAAAAGAAAAGAAGTACTAGAAGAAATGATCGTACAAGAAATATAAAGATTTACGTAGTTTAGTCTTAAGTTTACATCTATAAATGTCATCTTGGAGGAAGTTTTATTAAGAAAATAGAGAGATTTTAAAAAGGTAGAACAAAAGTATGATTGTAAAGCCATACCTCAAATAAACCCAAAGAACTCTCTCTCACCATAAATTTCCTAATTCTCTAAATTTGAGTTGCAAAAGACAAGAGTTGTGTGTTGGCTTGGGAAAAATAAGGAGCTATGGCTGGATGTATAAACATAGTTTGTACACAGTCAATCTCTCTATACAGTAAAGGAGACCAATTATGTGCCACTATGTTTGTATACAATCGACTAGGTAACCTCTCTATACAGTAAAGGGGACCAATTATGTATATCACTCGAAGTCGATTAAAATAAGTCGTCTAATAGTGATCTAATCACTGAGGATGCAAATTACTACAAAAAATAAATGGTCTACAGCCGCGTTTTAAAAACACAGTTGTAGCTCCTAAAAATGTGGCTATAGGTCCATTTGGTCCATAGTTGTGTTTTCTATAGCCACGTTTTTAGGCATGACTTATACACCGTGACTATAGGTTTCACAGGTCTATAGTCATGTTTTTTCAAACACGGCTATATAAGTTATTTTAGTCGCGTTTTTAAAACGCAGCTATAGAGTGTACATTAGCCGTGTTTAACAAAAGCGGCTATAGGTGTTATTTTAGCTGCTTTTTTAAAACGCGGCTATAGGGTGTACATTAGCCGCGTTTAAAAAACACAGCTATAAGTCTTCAACCTACAGCTAAATTTTAAAAATGCGGCTATAAGTTTTTTTTTTTTTTTTTTCCTAGCTAAATCACAAATTCCTGCCAACACTCCTAAACAATACATAGACTATTTCCTGTAAACATAAGAGTGCATGCATTCTCACATCCCCAAGCAGTAACTTTGCAGCTTCATCAAGGGAAATCAATTTCGCCTATAGAATCATTTGGAAATAAAGTCATGACTTATTACAAGGTAAATCAATGACAGAAGTATAAAAAATAGAAGGATCATGTTTCCACTCACATTAGAGCAGAGAAAGAGCCTGACAAAATTTTGTGTAAGAAGTGCCAAAGAATTTTCCCTTCGACTATCTGCAAAGAATCATTAACGCATGGTTGTAGTTAAAATTCTATTCCACTTTGTCAGGTTTTTCAATTCAAATTATACTGACATTTATTAACAATAAAAATTAATCTACACACAGAAAGAAAATATTCAATTTCCAAGCCCTTGAAATTAAGTCTAAAACCAGACCTAAGACAATAATTTCAGAAGGTTATATGGAGTCGTCAAATTCACAGTCATGCTCAGCCTAAACTAGTTGCCTAAATCATATATGACCCATCAAAGCAATGAAAATTTGTTTACTCCAAAACTTAAGTTTAGGATAAGTTCTAACTCAAAAATAGTTACAAACATTGCAATCTTAAGTAAACAAAACATTGCAATCTTAAACTAATAATTACTTGGTGCAAAACCAATTAATTCAAGCCACGTTATCAAGAAATCCCCACTTTGGCTTGGATTAGATCAAGAGCTACCATTGATGGCAAACACAAATTAAGTCCAATCAGTGCTTGCTTGAACTTATGCAAAAGAACCGACTTAGTCATCATACATGATGGATTATCCATTATAGCAACCTTTCTAACTGTAACATCAATGTGATTGGTTCTCACATATGATACTTTGATTTTTAGTTAAATGTTTGGCACTTTGGCTATCACAAAACACAATAGTCTCACTCTAGTGCAAACTAAGATCACTAATCAAACCTGTTAACCAAATAGTTTCCTTCACTGATTGTATTAAGGGGTGGCAATTCATCCTCACATGTAGAGTTCATGTTGTGTCGACTCATGAGTATTCGACTATATAAGTTGACACGAACATTATATGTTTATTAATTATATTAGGAATATCCCCTTGACCCTAACATGACTTTATTAAACAAGTTAACACAACATAACCTGCATAACTTGTTTAATAAATGAGTCATGTTAGGGTCGCCATGACCTAACACAAGTTATTTGATAAATAAGTCATGTAGTCTAGTTAACGCTATTAGAGTAGGCTTAGGATGGACGAACTTCGTAACATAGAGCAATTAAGAAGTTATGGCTTAAACACTGATGGGGTGTTGGCCAAGGAGCATTCAACAAGTATTGGAGCTACTGAGATGTGAGCTAAGAAGTAACTTTGTATGTAATGGAGTGTGTACCTCTCAATGTAGAGTTGTGTTTCCTTTTATAGTTGTGCCTTTCTAGTCATTGGATGTTTATCCCATTAATGGTGTACATTTATGGGATTGACGTAACGTCTAGCTCGTTTAATGTGGCAACATGTATTCGTTCGTTGTTTAGAGTAACTATAGATTCTTGTAATAATTGCTAGATCGACCTATTTATTAAATGGATTAATTCTTGTCAACACAAATTTAAGACAAACCCATTAAGTCTAAACCTTAACTTGCTAACTTCATGTTGTGTTTGTGTTGTATTTGTGGGTCATCTCAAACCCATTAAGTCATATCACATATTGCCACCTCTACCGGTATTATTGTCATATAATCTACCTCTATACTAGAACAAGCAATTGTAGACTATAACGTCACCCTCAAACTAATATCCAATGGGATAATGTGAAGACATTACATGTTAGAGATGTCCACTTCTTTAATTCATCAGAATAATCAAACTCTACAAATCCAACCAAATTGCTACTACCAATAGAAACCCATCTTATACCAAACCAATGTCTATAGTACCTCTTGAATATCAAAAAAATCCTTTCACAGCTTGTTAATGTTTTTTACTCGATGTAGATGTATATCTACTAATCATACTAACTGCATGTGAAATATCTAAGTGAGTGAAAACAATAGCATACATCATGCTAGCAATTGCATTAGCATAAGAAACATGAGACATATGTTCCTTCTCTTCCTTGAACTGTGGTGACAAAACCTCTAAAAGCTTGAAATCTGCCACTAATGGAGTACTCATTGGCTTAGATCACTGCATACTTAAGCGTTTAAGTGCTTTCTCAGTGTAAATTTTCCATGGCAAGATCAACTCGCCATCTTTTTTATCTATGAATTTTCATTACCAAAATCTTCTTGGCTGCACCTAAATCTTTTATCTCAAACTCATCGTTAATTAATCAGAGTGTTCAACCTGTTTATTTCAACTAGGTTCTTAGCAATGATGACCATATCATCAACATATAGCAACAAGTAGACAAAAGAACCATCTAATAGCTTCCTGTGATACATACAATTATAATAGTAACTTTAAGAGTAATTGTGCCTAATCATGAAAGTGTTAAACCTCTTATACCATTGCCTCAGAAATTACTTCAAATTATGAAATGGTTTTGTAAAATTGTGATTTACAACTATGTTTTTATGTTGACATTAATTCCGTATCAAATTTGATTGCATTTTTGTTCAATCATTTCCCTGTATTTTTGCGGGATTTATTGTAAGGATTGTATGTGAGAGTTTGGTGAATATTCAGTGAAGATGAAGAATTCGTGACTAGCTCGCAACTGTCTCGCAAGTGCCAACCCGCAAAAGGCCATGTGAGAAGCACATGCTAGAATTTGAAGAGTCTCTTTGCTAGGCTAGATTTCGCGAGTCACTTCGTGACTCGAGCCAAGTCGCAAGTGACCCGCGAAACTCTCTGCCTAGAGCCTTTTTAGTGTGCTTTTTCTCATACTCTTACCAACACTATATAAGCCCTCATTACCCACGAAATTGTCAGGAGTTTTTCCAAGAAAATTTTGAGAGAGAAAACCCTAGCTAAACACTTGAGAGTTAGAGATTGTATACCCACAATCATCTACACCATTTTCTCTAAAGTTTTTCTTTACTCCTACCTCTCCATCTACACATCCTTGAGAGATTCTTAACCCAAACACTTACCTCACCCAATTTGAGTGTTGAGAAAAGTTTTGGTGCATATGAGAAACATTGGGAGAAGCCATTGAGTAGCGGAAGATTCAAGTACATTGGGTAGATTAGGCTTAGAGAGCCTTTTTTATATTCATGTACTTCAACTTTATTCACCAGTGGATCGATTTCGGCTTGGAGGGCTGCGAAGAGGTTTTTCACCAAGTACTTCAGTTTCCTCTTCGATAACACGTCTCGGTATTATCTTGTGTTTGCATGTCTCTTCCCTACTCTATAACTTTACATTTATTGTTTATTGTACTTGCTTATGCTTTAGAGTAGTGTTCTGGTTTTATTACGACTCATTTACTCTTATTCTGTACTTAGTTATGTTAAAGTAAAAGTAACCAAGTTGTAATTTAAAATTGGGGGTCTAAATTGGCTATAGTGTTTCCTACTATTTGAGCTTTCAAGTTTCTTCAATAAGTAAGCATGTCCTATTCTCCTTGAATCACAAATCTCTCTACCTATTGCATATAAATTTGTTCCTCAAGCTCACCATTGAGAAAAGTTATTTTCATATAAAAAATGCAATCATTGAGAGTGACACCATCTTTCACAGTAGAAGAGGATACTTCATATACATTCTCTCTGAATATAGCCCTTTGAAACCAATCATGCATGGAACCTTGGTGCTTTAAACCATGGAGTTCCTTCCTTTTTCTTGAAAACACATTTACAACCAACAATTAATCTTCTAGCCTTTAAGCGGTTTCACTAGGTCCCAAGCATAATTCTTTTAACAAAAAGAAGAGAGGTGGGGGGGGGGGGGGGGGGCAATTGGCATTAACATTGCTGCACACACTCCTATATTCATTACCCTCAGTGATTTCAAATCCCATTTTTTCTAAATGAGCAGGTTCGAAAGAGTTTCCTTCATTCAGTAATACTATCCAAGTGTCATTTCTCACTAATCTGTTGCCATCTTCCAGCTTAACACCCAACAAGAAACAATTTTTTATCTATTATCTTCCTTGTGTTTTTTTCCTCTTGTATATCACTAACATGTTATGGAACAAGGATCCCCTTATAGCTACTAATAATCGCATTTATTTTTGTAAGCTTTTTGGGCTTGATAGGCTTGACCTCTTGCACATGCTCTGCAATTGTTTTAGAAAAGAGAGAAATATGAGTGTGTGTGATTAAGATAATTTACACTCACTTTCTATTTCAGGCTTTTCATTTATTACTAGATGTCTTTGTCTGATCCAGTTAAATTCCTGTATTGGCTTGGGTTTACTGTTGAATATACTTATTTAGAAATTAACAAACATATTTATTTAATTTCATTAAATATATTTGTTTTGTCTTGCTAATAGTAGCCTAACATATTTGTTTACCTCTATTTTTTCTCATTATTTTTCTATTTCCCTCACTTGATTATTTTATGATAGAATGAAAAAACACAATGATAGTGATCAATGGAAGACACATTGGCATGAGTGTCAAACTCAACTATCCCAAAAAATTTATACATAAAAAGAAAACAAAAACTGGCCTAGTCTTTGCAAACTATTTTCCAAAATGTTAGTCTTTTTGTTGTGAAGTTAGCTAAGATGCCAAGCCATCAAAGAAATTCTTAACTTGTCTACTATAATGTCTCCATTCTCGCATCCCTCTGGAGCTGATTTTTTAAAGGGGAAAATAGAAGAAGAAGCTAGGGTGGCACCTTTTCCATGGTTATGCGTAGGTTTGGCAACTAGTCTCACTAGTATGCCCTACTTCAGGTGGTATGCTCGCGGTATTAAGTGACTATAGTTTGTACATGTTTTGTATCTATTACTTGTAGTTTTGTATATATAGAAGTAAACTACAATAGCTTAGCAGTAGCATAGCATAGTTATTCTTGATACGACTGTTGTTTATAGTGTATAGATTAATGAGTTAGTTACAAGTTCATTACACGTGTACAGATAACTAGTTAGTTATTTTTCTGTTTTGATTTCCCGCCTCTATTCTCACTATATAAAGAATAGAGTTTGATAAGCTTATACAATAAATTCATTTTCACAAGATTCGTATTGTTTTATCTCTCTTTCTCTCACAGTGTGTTTACTTTCCTCCATTGATGAACCTTTGGAGCTTGTATGAATTCAATATGGTATCAAAGCAAAAACTAGTTTCAAAGATCATTCACGTCTGGTATTCTCTGATTCTTCCTAGTTCAATTACGTTCTTTCTTGATTTCTTAATGCTTTTGTTCAGATTAACTAGAAATTTACCTTATTGTGTTTCTGTTGATTCTTGCATTAAGATCATCATCTTCTAGGTCTTGATTTCCTTTATGTGTGTTGAAATCCTGATCTTGATTTTCCTATTCATCATTGAATTTAAAACCTCCAATCTTAGGGTTTCAATTTCTCTTCTTCGATTTTAGGGTTGTTTCATTCCCAATCCACAACCTTCTGTTGTAATTTGATCAAGATTGTGAGTTGCATCTTGATTTGATTTACTTTTACATCATCATACAAAGTCAATTTCCTATTTCTTGAAAGATTCTCGAGAAAATTATTTCTTGATTTTCTTTGCTTGAGATTTTTTTTTGTCTTCATCATCTTCTCTTGATAATACTGCACTAAGTATGACTAAGAGTACATCTAGTGCTACTCATCCCACTATCCAGCCTTGGGAAAACACATCTAGTCCCTATTTCTTATCTAGTGGAGATAATCCAGGAGTTTCTTTGGTGGTTCAACCTTTCACTGAAGAAAACTATAACACCTGGAGTAGGGCCATTCTCATCTCTTTGGATGCCAAAACCAAATTGGGCTTCATTGATGGCTCTATCCCCAAGCCTCAATCTGTTGATCACCTATATTACACAGCATGGTGTAAATGCAACAGCACTGTCCTAGCTTGGTTGTTAAATTCTGTTTCTAAGGATTTACAATCAAATATAGTTTACTTTAAGACTGCCAGAGATGTATGGCTTGACTTACAATATAGATTTGGCTAAGGAAATGGACCTACAATTTTTGACTTAAGAAAAGAGATCAGTTCTTTAACCCAAGAAGACTTAACCATCAATGCATACTACACAAAATTTAAGGGACTTTGGAATGAATTTTCCAATTATAGGACATGTACATGTGGTCATCAAGTTAAGGAATGTACCATGTCATATCTGATAGGGCTGAATGAGACATACGCAGCTATTAGAGGTCAAATTCTACTTATAGAACCTTTGCCTCCCTTGAGCAAAGTGTTCTCCCTTTTGCTTCAAGATGAGAAGCAGAGAAAAGTGGGTGCAGGGAAGAAAGTCTTGGTTGATGCATCAGCAGCTCTAGCAGCTTTTGGGTCCAAGTCTGGTAACACCAAGAACTTTGTCAAGTCCAAGAATGGCAGACCACAATGTACTCATTGTGGAGCCATGGGACATGTAGTTGACAGATGTTACAAGCTGCATGGATACCCACCTGGGTATAAGTTCAAGAACAAGGGTGGTTAACCTTCTGCAAACAATGTCATTGCTGCTGAAGATCATGCCAGTGAACCAGTCACACTCACTAAGGTTCAATATCAACAATTGATTGGATTGTTAAATTCTCAATGCCATTTTGGCACTCAAGCACCACCAGAGACATGTTTGGACAATACTCACCAAGCTGCTACCATCATTACTCAG
>CM043317.1:23296071-23323981 GCA_023736055.1 Quercus glauca
ACAAGGGTTTAAATGTCCTCTTCACCAAGTATGAGTGTGAGATACTTGATGGAGGAGGTGATTGTATGAGTGTTGGTGTGAGGACAGCTGACAACTGCTATGGAATAACACCAAGTGTAAACAACAAGTGCTTTAGTGCAAAGATTGATCAAGTTGATCTGTGGCATCAACGGTTGGGGCATGCCAGTCATAAGCAGTTAGAAAAGATTTCAAAATGTGAGGCAGTTATAGGTTTACCTAGATTTGAGAAGATAGAGAAGTGCATTTGTGGACCATGTCAGATAGGTAAACAAGTAAAATCCAAGCATCCATCTGTGACTAGTGTTCAAACGTCAAGACCTTTAGAGTTACTACACATTGATCTCATGGGTCCTGCGAGAGTTCAGAGTCTGGGTGGAAAGAAGTATATTCTAGTTGTCGTGGATGACTTTACTAGATATACTTGGGCTATACTTTTGAAGGATAAAGCTGAAGCTCCTGAGAAGATGATTCATTTGTGCAAGAAATTGCAAGTTGAGAAAGATACTGTGATAGCCAGAATCAGAAGTGATCATGGAAAAGAGTTTGAAAATACCAAGCTGGCTACTTTCTGCAATGAGCAAGGCACTCACCAAGAGTTCTCATCTCCCAAGACTCCTCAACAGAATGGGATTGTGGAAAGAAAAAATAGGGTTGTTCAGGAAATGGCACGAGTCATGCTTCACAACAAAAATTTGCCAAAGTCTTTCTGGGGTGAAGCAGTCAATACTGCTTGCCATACACTCAATCGGGTGTATTTTAGACCTGACTCCAAGAAGACTCCCTATGAACTCTGGAGAGGGAAGAAACCTGTTGTCAAATACTTCAGGATATTTGGCAGTGACTGTTACATTCTACGTGATAGAGAGAACCTGGAAAAATTTGATGCCAAAAGCGACAAAGGATACTTTCTAGGATATTCCTCCACCAGTAGAGCTTATAGAGTGTACAATTTGAGAACCAAAACAGTCATGGAATCCTCAAATGTTGTGATAAATGATGAAGTATGTTCAGAAGCACTGTTCCTGCTCAAGATGAGCCCTTAGAAGTAAATAACACTCTTCTTAATGAGGATGTTGTTAAACATAGTGAGGAAGAGTTGTTGGTGTTAAATGATACTGTCTCAGTACCTTCAAGTTCAGAACCATCCACTCCAGTTCGTGACACTCGACAGGAACAAAGTCAACTCAGTCCCTCATCTGCACAGAAAAGAACTTCCACTTCCTTAGTCAAAGGTCCATCCTCTAGAGTGAGACTGAATCATCCCTCCACAAATATATTGGGCAGCCTAAATGATAACATAAGGTTAAGATCAAAAGCATTGAATGTGATCACTCACTCATGCTATTTGTCCCAATTTGAACCGAAGAAGGTGGATGAAGCACTTCAAGATGCTGATTGGGTAAATTCCATGCATGAAGAACTTCATCAATTTGTTCGGAATGATGTGTGGGAACTAGTTCCTAGACCAAAGAATATAAATGTGATTGGAACTAAGTGGATCTTTAAGAACAAGTCAGATGAACATGGTACTGTAATCAGAAACAAATCAAGACTTGTTGCACAAGGGTACACACAGGTGGAAGGAATTGACTTTGATGAGACATTTGCACCAGTAGCAAGGTTAGAATCCATCCGGATATTGTTGGCTATAGCAAGTCATCTAAACTTCAAGCTATATCAGATGGATGTCAAGAGTGCTTTCTTGAATGGAATGATACAAGAAGAAGTGTATGTTGAACAACCTAAAGGCTTTGTAGATCCTCATAGACCTGATGATGTCTACAAATTGAAGAGAGCTCTCTATGGGTTGAAGCAAGCTCCTCGGGCTTGGTATGAAAGATTGACTGCATATCTCACTGAGCATGGATTTCAAAGGGGATCTGCAGATACAACACTCTTCATAAGAAAGGATAAGACTGGTTTTGTTGTAGCTCAAATTTATGTTGATGATATTGTTTTTGGTGCTACTAATGATTCTCTTGCTCATTCCTTTGCAGATGAAATGAAGGCAATGTTTGAAATGGGCATGGTTGGAGAACTAACCTATTTTTTGGGATTGCAGGTAAAGCAAACTGAGACAGGAATCTACATCAATCAAGCTAAATATGCAAGGAATTTGGTTAAAAGATTCGGACTTGACAAGGCTACTCATGCTAGAACGCCGATGGCGGCAAATGCAAAGTTGACAATTGATCCATCAGGTGAGTCTGTTGATGTTACTTTGTATAGAAGCATGATAGGTTGTCTTTTGTACTTGACTGCTAGTCGTCCTGATATATCTTTTAGTGTTGGTGTATGTTCTAGATTCCAGTCTAATCCTAAGGTTTCTCATCTAAATGCTGTTAAAAGGATTTTAAAATATGTGAGTGGAACCTGTGATTATGGTTTATTTTATAGCAAGGAGTCAAACTTGTCTCTTGCTGGATTTTCTGATTCTGATTGGGCTGGTAATGCTGATGACAGAAAAAGCACCACTGGAGGGTGTTTTTATGTAGGAGCCAATCTTGTGGCTTGGATGAGCAAGAAGCAGAATTCTGTTTCTCTATCCACTGCTGAGGCAGAATATATTGCTGCCGGGAGTTGTTGTTCACAGCTCCTTTGGATGAAGAAACTTTTGGGTGATTATGGGATTCCTCAAGATACCATGGTTGTCTATTGTGATAACTCTAGTGCTATAGATATTTCTAAGAATCCGGTTCAGCATTCTAAGACCAAGCACATAGAGCTTAGGTATCATTTCATTAGGGATTTGATTGAAAAGAAAATAGTTGCTCTTGAATATATCCCTACTGATCGTCAAAACGCTGACATCTTTACCAAACCACTTGATGGAAGTAAGTTTGAGACACTTCGTCAAGTGATTGGTGTGCTTCGTTGTCCCTAGCTTTTGGTTTCCTTGGTCCTTGTGCTTCATTGCTCTATTCTGTTGTGACCATTCTTTTTGTTGTTGTGTTTTTCTTTTGTTCTAGGACTTGCATTGCATTACATACATGCATTTCATTCTAGGATTTATTTGTTTTCTCTTTTTATAATTAAAAAAAAAAAAAAGAAAAAAAAAAAAAAAAAAAAAAAGGAGAAAGCAAAATCTGTGTTAAACACTATTTTTCTTGATTTTTTGAAAACAAGGTTGGTCATTCTTTTTACACATGTCATGTCTTGTGTACCTTGTTTAACTTTGATAAGCTTACTTTATTGCACTTAACTAGTTGAAATTTTGTAGTGCATGTTGTGTGGGAAAGATGTGTGTGGTTCTTAATCACTTTGCCTTAATCATGAAGTCACATGTGTTGACTGACGGACTTGTACCTTTTGAGAAAGGCATAAATAACCATCTCACCACTGTTCACTAGCCAATCATGAACACCTTAGTGCATATCTTAAGATTTTGTGCTCAAGAAAGTGTAGCACATGCACAAAAAGAACATAAGGTGTAGCCTCAATTAAATTAAAACTGGTGTGTACTATTAGGCTCGATGCCAATTCACTTAATTCAAACCGGTGTGTACTATTAGGCTGAATGCCATTTCATATATAAATAAGAGGCCTAATTGAAAGAAACTTACATGATTGCAAGCTTTTGATCTAGGAGATGTGAGAGTTATAGGATGTAACTCTTTAGGTGATAGTCTCTTTTAATTCTATGTGATGAATTGTGTAGACTTAGTGCTTGATTGCCATTCACATATCACCTCACATGTATCTCAAGTCTTTGCTAGTTTCACACACTACACAAGTTACTCTTTGTTAAACTATGTACATGCTAGTGTGTGTGTTCTTGGTCCGACCAACCAAGTTTGAAAATTATCTTGAGATTTGTGCACAACATATTTGTTGCTTGAGAAAATTAATTTGGAAGAAAATTGAAATTTGTGTTTGAGAGAAGTGGGTATAAAAATTTTGGGTTTTTGAAAATACATTCCATCTCATACTCATGCATTTTGTGTTCATTGTTCAAAAGCTTTGAGGAGTTGTTTCAAAAATTGGGTTTGCAAATTTTCAAAACTGTGTTTTTTCCCAAAATTCAATGTATTTTTGCCCATTTCGATCGATCGAGGGTGTTTCTCGATCAATCGAAAGAGTGCCTCAGAAAGTGCTAAAACGCCTGTCACTTTCGATCGATCGAATGTAATTTTCGACCGATTGAACATCGTGAATATGCTTTTTAAAAAAGAGAAAATCTGACTTTTTCAAAGTTCAAACTTTTCAAAAACTTTTCCTTTTTCTCTCTCCGACGAGGCAGGTCAATTTCTTCAAGTTTTTGTCGTTTTTCTTCCGATCTTTTTGCAAAATCTCTCTCCTCAGGCCGGTATGTCCTTAATACCCTTGCTTTTCTATTTATTTCCTTAATTTCATGCATTTTTCATGCATTTTAGGAGGAGATTTTCGGAACCTTTAAATTTGGAATTTTTGTTGTTTCGGACACTTTTGTTAGCAATTGATCATTGGGTTTTGTTGGGGACACTATATAAACATGTTCTTGAGTGCATGATTTGATCAATTTTGAGTTTTGTGGAAATTTTAATTTCTAGGGTTTATAATGAGTCCGAATTGGGGATTTTTGTGCAATTGGGTTTAATTGATGAAATTGGCTTGTGTAATTGATGCAATTGGTTATTATAAACTGTTTCTAATAGTATATAATGATTGATTCTTCAATTTATTGCAAAAATTTTCAAGTGGTTATCAAATTTTTTGGGTTTTTGTTGAGAAACTCTATGTTCAAGCTAATTTTATGAAAATTAAACTTAATTTGATCCTAATCACTGCATTAGTTCATGCATCATAACATCATTAATGTTTCATGCATCATATAGATTTTCATTCTATATTTTTTTTGTGCTAACTTGCAGTCTGCCCTTGGTTTTATTTTCTGTTTGTTTTGGTTTTCTCTTGTGTCTCTGTCCTGTTCCTTAGCACTATGCCTAGGAAGACTAGAGCTCGTAGGACCATTCCCACTCCTACTCCATCCTCACCTACCTTTGATAGTGAGCGGTTCCCCAGTGAGAAAAACCAAAAGAACTTTGAAACTTTAAACCTTAATAGGAAGGTTTGGGCTGAGCGTACGGTTCTTTTAGATGAGGTGGATCCTGCCATTAGGGCAAACTTCGAGCGTAGGGGTTGGCTTCCTTTGTTAGCTGTGTCTGACCCTCCACCTCCAGCTACCTTGATTAGAGAGTTCTACTCGAACCTCTCTGTCCACATCTATGATTCCAACACCCAAGTGAGGAGTTGGATACGAGGTGTAGAGTACACCATTACCCCTCAGGTAGTGGCTGATGCTCTTGAGGTACCTTTAGTTAGGGATCCTGTCTATCCCTATGATGAGTCACCTGAGCTGAGTGATGTCATGTCATACATCACTGGATCTTCTATCCAGTGGGGTTCTGATCCTCGGATCACCACCGCTGAGCTTCCTGAGACTACCTATCTTTTCTTTAGGATAGCCTGTCATTCACTCTGGCCCATATCTCATCTGCACACAATTCCTCTTGAGAGGTGTGTTTTTCTATACGCTCTTGTTACAGATGCTCCTATTAGTTTCCCCCATCTTTTTCTTCGTTCTTTGAACGAAGTTTATAGGAGTTCATCTACTGCCCATGCCCTTGTTCATCCTATTTTCATTCATAGGATTCTTCTTTATCTAGGCTTAGAGGACTTCCCTGCTTCTGAGCCTGTTCATGTTATTGGTCCTATAGGTGCGTCTTTTCTTAGACAGAGGGCCGCTCATCTTCGAGCTGGTTCTAAACACCCTAGGTCTGATCCCTCTAGTAGCGCCCCTCCTTCTTCTTCTACAGGTCTTGCTGGTGAGGCTGTTCCTGATCCTGCAGGTGCTGCTGCTGTTCCTCCACCTTCTGCGGCTGACTTCGATGTTCGTCGTACTCTGGAGACTGTCATGACCGTTCAGGCGGCTCATGGTCAGCTTTTGGTGGATCTGTTCGACGAGATTCGTGCTCTGCGAGCTGATTTGGCGCATCATCGTTCTTCCTCACCACCTCCTTTTGATGATGGTATCTGATGCCCTTTGGCATTCCGTCACAAAAAGGGGGAGTAGAGTTTTTGACTTGTAGAGGAGTTTTTGTTGATAGGGGGAGATTTTTTTTGTTAGCATGGATATTTTTTTGTGGAGTTTATTTAGATTGTATCTAGGTGCTTCACTCTGTATATCATTTTTGGGATGTTCATGTTAGGGGGAGTAACATTCTTTGATATATTGATATACATGTTCCTTTGATTCTTGTTGTCTTTTTGATTCACTGCTTATTGATTTATATTTATGAGTTGTTTCATTGATATATGTCTTTATTTTGTGTTGTGTGAATCTTACAAGAATATTATACCTGTTTATATACTATTTGCTGCCACACATGCGTTTATGTGTTTGTTGAGTATTTCAGGAATATACAGGTTGATTCGACCAAGCTGCTGTCTACACTTGCAACCGATGGAGAGTAGTTAGGTTGAACTTGTTTTGTGAGCATTATTATGTAAAGGGCTATTTATGTGTAAACTTTGAGCTTTTATTGTGTGTTTTGTCACGGATTGCCAAAGGGGGATTTTGTTAGGTTCTAAGGTCTTAGGATTTTATGTATTTAGAACTCTAATTTGTAATGTTGGCAAACCATGATCAAAACAATGTACTTAGTCTTATTTAAGTTTGCTCAAAGTTGGTTTAATATTGTAAAGTTGGAATCGAGTGACTGCAGAAGCATTGGGGCTTCTCGGCCTGGCTCGATCGATCGAAGGTTAGACTCGATCGATCGAAAGTCGGCCCAGATGCGTTTTTCTGCAGAATTCCAACTCAGCCCTAACTCTTTAAACGTCTAGGTTTTTATGTTTTTGCCCTAGGTATATAAGGCAAACCCTAGCCACGTTTTTCAGAGTTGCACAAGTTGTATTGTTGCTCATACATTGCTGTTTTGTGTAAATCTCTTGTGAGATCTAGAGGAGCTTTCCTTTACACAAAACTTAGGGTTTTCAAGATTGAGATTACTTCAACATCTTGATAATCAAACAGGTTGCAGCCATTAGAACTTAAAGAGAAAAACAAGTGAGGAGCTTGTACTTGAAGAAGGAGTTCAAAGAAAGAAGTAGTCCGTGGATTCGGAGCCTGCGCGTGGTCGTGTCAGGAAGTTACTACTGGTGGGTAGCATTAGGAAGTCGAGCGGGGAGCTTGTAAGTCCTTTTGTAAAACTTCAATTCTTTCTTAGTGGATTCCGTTTTGCCTTGAGGATCGGTGGGTAAAATCCTCCCCAGGTTTTTCCGGTGTGGTTTCCTGGGTGATCATATCACTGTGTTCTTTATTTCCGCTGCTTTACTTATTTTATATGCATGATATGATCTTGTGATTGTTTTAACCTAGAATTACATAATTTGACTAAGTAACAACTTGGCTAATTAATCTAGGCTACGCAATCTGGTTAAAGTTTAAGGGGTCTAAACCGTTCAGATTTTTTATGTGATGGTGGCTAGGTTTATCATGACCAAGAATGTCAAATGCTGTGACTAAATGTTCCCGCGATATTGATTGTGAACTCAAAATCAAATGCAAGTGCCTTGCCCTTTGTGTAAATGGAACATGTCAATGCACATGCCCTGCAACCCGAAAACAAGCTCCGGTTGAAGGCAATGAAGACAATCTCCCAAAAATTAGCAAACACTACTCATTCAAAAATAATGAAAACTAAAATGAGTACAAGAAGTTGTACCCGTCTTAGGGATAATAATTTCTAACTAGGGGCAGGTGGTGTAATTCCTATAAATAAATAAGATCCATTATCAATTTCATTAATGTTGAAATAGAAAGGAAACTTTGGACTTCTTGGCATAAAAAGAAAATAATAATTGTGATACTAAATGAAGGAATTGCAAATTTCTCTAACATTATGTTAGGATTCATGTCCTAAATTCCAATGGTACCATTTTATCTTTTTAGTGAAAGTGTTTTATTTGCAGAGACTATGTATGTGTTTGGATTCAACTAATTAACTTGCGTCTGCGATTTCCTCTTTTGCGTTTTGCTTTTTTTTTTTTTTTGCATGCCCGTTTCAGGAGACAAAGGCTACTGTTTATGCACTGTGCATGAACAGTAGCCAAAAATTTTGACTTTTCAACCTTTTTCAGCACATCAATGGGTCCTGTGTACTGTTCATGGGACCCACAAACTTCACTTTTTAGCAATTTTTTCATTAAAAATGGGTCCCATGGCACTACTCACAAATTTAAAAATTATTTTGCTACAGTGTTTTCAATTTTCATTTTCAGCAAAATAAGTTCTATCCAAACGGACCCTATATAATATAGTCATTAGAAATGTTGATGTGTTTGGAAAGGATTAAACTTATCTTGGCCCAAATCTTCATTGGCAATATATTATCCTCTTTGGGAATAAGACATAGTCTAACCCCTCAAGATTTTAAATGGCTTCTTTCCCATAGTTGTAAAAACCAAAACGGTCAACAACAAAAACAAAAAAAAAAAAAAAAAAAAGACCGGTTTTTGGTTTTTAATAGTTTTTGACCAGGTTTTCTAGTTTTGACTGGACCAATTCTAGGTTTAACCCAGCTTTTTAAATAGCGCTCTTTCTAATAAGAGTTCAAGGCCCACCACATAAAGCTAATTAAGATCTCCCCCTACTTAGGGAGAAATTATAGAGTCCTCTGGTGGACCACATTATTTATTCACCATTCCACTAAAAAAACTTCCACTTGTTTAAAATTGCTGAGTCAGTAATTAATTTTTGTTTAAAAAATGTTTCTAATTAACAATTTTAAACAAGTGGCAGTTTTTTAGTGGAATGGTAGACCGCATCACTTATCCACTATGTGAATCTTATAATTTCTCCTACTTAGGCAATGTGGGACTTAGTAAAGATTTAATTATCTCTCACTTCATTATCAAACTCTAGAGGTATTTTGGCATTTTGGGTTCATCCCCAACCAATATCTGTTTTGATGAGCAACAATTCTACAGTTTACTTTTGTGAGTGAAAATTCTTAGGTACTCTAGAAGCACGAAAAAATTGTGTTCTTTCCTGTTACATTTATGGCAGACCTCATCATAAATTTAATAAGTTCAGCCCACTATGAATGTGAGAAGAGAGCGTACTATTCTCCGTACTCCGAAAGTATCTAAGAATTAGTTTTTGTGAGCATCAACTTTGAACCCATGTTATAATTTTGAACATTTTTAATAATTAAAAATATATATTCTAGTCTAGGTATTTTCTAGGTTTTAGTTTTTTTCCATGTGTATTATACATGTCCTTATTTTGTATTTCTCCTCTTGTTACCATTCTTTAAAATTTTGAATCTTATGTATCCCACCATTTGTCCTACATAGGGATTGAACTAAGTTACACTACTTCTAAGAAACTATATAAGTTATAACTACATCTAAATATAAATGAAAAGCAAACCTATGGCAATAATATTTAACACTTTATTTGAATAGTCATCTTTCTTTTAAAGACAACGAGATAATAACTTAATAAGCCATTTAGGCCATGACGGTGATTATCACCCAATCCATTCATGCAGAAACTTTTGCTGATGAAACATAAGCCAGAATCTCATTGTCAACTTCAAATTTAGCCATGTCTTCCTCCACTAAGTTGATCCATACCTCTATTCCATTCCCAACTTTGGTGTCGAAGAAAGTAACTAGATTCTTGTACAACAATTTTGCCGAGCCAACCCATGCAGGCTTCCCCCACCCAAAATCAGCTTCATATACTGGAAACCTGCACAAACTTGTGAAGGCCAAGGAGACCACCTCCCCTCTGATGAGCTTTTGCCCGTGCTCTATTATAAAATCCATATGCCCACCATTCTGTAGGAGATTTTTCACATAGTCCTTGTTAACTTTCTTTATGGCATCTCTTACTGGAGTAATCACACTGTAAAACCCATCCTCGCTGTCCCAGGGGACCGTGGTGGCTGTAGGCAAGCCCATGTTTCCAAAGTTATATTCTGAAAGAGGGGGATCCATCCTCGTGCGCAGGTTCGCGATGTGAAATACAGCGTAAACCTTATTGGGGTCTTTCTCTGGTTGAGTTGCAGCAAGGAAACGACTCCATATGAAAGTTGATAAGGCCTCCACGCGAGTTGTACGTGGGTATTCAATGTTCTTGTTGTCTGTGTTGTATTTGGCTCTAAAAGCCGCTATGGCTGTTGCATCAAAGACAAATCTTTTTATCACAAGCTTCTCCTTTCCCATCCCACTACTTGCACCAGAGCTAGGTAAAGTCTCAGGTGGAAAGAACTTGGCAGAATCAAATTGTGGAGGCGGTAGGTCATCGCCACAACCACGAGCAATAGCAGCCCAACTGTTGAGGAACAAGAAGAACGAGGAAGCATCGGAAACCTTGTGAGCAAAGACCAGACCGAGCACCATGCCACCACAGTTGAAGGTGGTGACTTGAACAGCTAAAGCAAGATCATTGACATCATCCAGCTCAAATGGAAGGAATTTGTTGTCCTCAGCAGGGGACGGATTCTCAAGAAACTCAGAAAGTTTGCAATTGGCCTTGGCTTCAACATAGTGAACGCCCTCATCGTTGCAATCAACATAAAGATTTTCCTTAACTCGTCCTGCTAGAGGATAGAATCGTGTTAAGGTCTCTGACAATGATTTCTTAATCACGTCATGGCGCTCTAGATTGCTATAATTAGCAGTGCCATCTTTCGGGTAAAAGAGAACGAAAGGCATGAAAATTTCGGGTGTAATTTGGTCAATGCAAGAGAGTTTGTAATGGCGGAGCTGTTCAGGGGTTGGAAAATCGGGTTTGATGGAGTCCTTGGAGATAACTTCCACTTCAACCTTCATTGTTTTTGTAGAAATTAATCTCTAGCTGTTCAGTAAAACAAGGGTTATCTAGAGCTAGCTAGGCAGAAGTAGCTGCTGGCATTCACTGATGAAAAGCCACCATGGCCTTCATGGTTATATAGCAAAAATGTTGGTAAAGTGTCCAAAATTTCACAGCTGGGTTTATTGGTTTTTCTTTGTTTAACATTGATAAAGGGTACACGATACGTGAGAATTACCTACCGCAAGAAAAGGAGACGGCCAGGTAGTCCCTCAAAGTCAACCTGAATGGAATAAAATAAGTTATTTCAGGGTTATACAAATTCTTTTATCACGTCAACCTTTAAGAATTATTTGTATCAACTCATGAATAGAAATTAAACAATGTCTGAATGTTTATCAGCAAATAAACAACGTCTGCATTACTTTTTAAATAATACTTGAGATAATATAAATCCTACCGTGTAAACACTATTATAATAATGTGTTACCAACTATAAAAATAATGTTTTAGATATGTATCTATATTCTATATAAAATGAAAGATGTGTGGGTTTTTATTAACCTTCTAATATTTTACTAAGATTAGAGTCTTACAATTTTATACGTCATTATTTTCATATATATTTTTAACTTAATTTAAATTCAATTCTATAATTAAACTCTCCATTAAAATTATGGTATATCATTTTTTTAATGATAAAATTTGGCAATAAATTTAGTTGTTGCTTAAGTTTACGATTATACTCAATATCTTTTTATTGTATATGAATTTAAACAAATCTACCATTGGATTACATTTTTTTTCTTATATCCTACATGCATACAAAATTTCAAGAAAATCAAAAATCAAAAATAAAAAATCAATAGTTATGCTATCAATCAAATATTTAAATTTCAAGTTTTTGTAATCTAAAAATATACATAAATAATAAGTTTATGGATCGTAATTCAAATATCATCCAATTTGCCAAAGATTTGAAATATTTCTTAAGAATATAAAGAATATACAATTCAACTATTAGAAATTTGATTTTTTTCTTTATTTAACATTGAGTAAGGGTACACGATACGTGAGGATTACCTGCAGCAAGAAAAGGAGGCGGCCAAGTAGTCCCTCAAAGCCAACCTGAATGGAAATCGGATTAGGCAATTTAAGTGAGCATAAAATAAGTTATCTTAGGGTTATACTAATTCTTTGATCACATTAGCCTTAGAATTATTTCTGATGAAGCGTAAGTTCGTCAATAGAGTAAGTTCGTCAGTAGAGTTATACTGATGAAGTGTAAGCTCGTCAGTAGAGTTATACTGATGAAGTGTAAGCTCGTCAGTAGAGTTGATCAGATGGAAGCAATCCTCAGCCTGTATGAACGTACTCTCAAAGGTGGTCATCGGTGTGGTGTCTGCCACAATGCCTCCGATGCCAAAGTCAGTATAAGAAACCCTCTTGGGAATAAACAATATAATTGAACAGAATGAAAGAGATCTCTTAGTGTCTGTGTGTGTATGTACCTTGTACTTGGCAATGTATGGGCTTTATATATGCTTTTCATAGCTTCTAGCCGTTAGGGTAGTTATGGAGGTCTTAATGCTCTCTTGGTAACATTTGGTGCTATGTAATGTGGCTTTAATGTGCTCCAACGATTCATACAGTTGGCTTTGTAACCGTTCTGGGTGTAATTGTGCTGCATTTAATGGCCTTCCTGCCTTCGTCGATGCCGTGGGAATTAATATGCTCGTCCAGGGATATCTTTGTCTGTATCATGGTCGTCGTCTTCAATAAATGAGTTCGTCAGTCCCATCAATTTCTATCAACTCATAGAAATTAAACAATGTCGGAATGTTTATCAACAAATAAACAACGTGTGAATTACTTTTAAAATAATACGTGAGATACTATAAATCCTATCATGTAAATATTATTATAATAACTAGTTTATAATGCCATGCATATACATAAATATATTTAAAAAATATACATTCAAATATATGGTATAATTCTTACATATATAATTTAAATATTATTGGTAGTCATTCTTTCATATATATATATATATATAAACTCTTTAAAAAGTCTTGTAAAAATATCGTTAGGTAAAAAATGAAAATTGTCTTCTTTTTTTTTATTTTTTTATTTTTTTATGTTCATTAATTTTAGACTCTTTGGTTTTGATATGCAATAACTCACTTGAAATGATATTTATGATATGATCTCACACTTGACTCTAAAATTAAGAAATAAAACTCTCTATAAAAATAAATAATTTAGGACGCACGGAACAAAATTTGACTTCAATTGTGAAATCTAATTGAATTTTCTCTAAGTTTTACTTATAAATATATATATATATATATATATATATATATATAGATAGATAGATAGATAGATTTGTTACCAACTATAAAAATAATGATTTAGATATGCATCTATATTCTATATAAAATGGAAGATGTTTGATTTTTTTAATGATCTTCTATTATTCTACTAAACTTTTGGAGTCTCACAATTTTATAAGCCATTATTATTGTATATATTTTTAACTTAATTTAAATTCAATTTATAATTAATATATCCATTAAAATCATGTTAAATCTCTTCACACAAAAAAAAAAAAAATCATGGTATATCACTTTTTTTTATGATAAAATTTGGCAACAAATTTAGTTGTAGTTTAAGTTTACAATTCCACTCATTGTTGTAGTTTAAGTTTACTTACCGGCTAAGTTAAAATAAATTGGGATCTACACAAGCCACCATAGAATGACTTTTAAACAATCTTCATATTTAATATATAGGAAGATAGAACATCTAAATCAAAAATCCGTGCATCTCAATAGGAGTTTAAACTCTTTGTGAATAATTATATCCTTTAAATTATTCCAGGTGATCATGTTGAAAATTCTAGACAAGTTATACTTCGTAATAAGCTCTAATTTTATCTTGTGCGATTGTGAAGGGTCTTGTAAAAGAATTATTAATTAATGTGCTTTTGAATTTTGATTCTTTGTTTGCTATTCTTCTTGAATACTCGGAAATAATTAAAAATTACTGCTGCTAAATTATTTATTGATTCTTACTCAGTGAAAGTCAAATATTCTTGTAACGATCGGTGGTTCAACTATTCTGTTTTGGTCACATGGAGATGGTGATTTCTCTAAATTTGTTGTTAATGTCCACATTTTACAAACAACGACTTAGATACTTGTATGTATACATACCTGTATTTCTTTTGGAGGGCAGTATCTACATGTGCATATGTTTGAATTAAACTAATTTTGACCAGTCAAATGATTTAAAAATTGCACCTCTTTTTTAGTGGGTTTTTTTTTTTTTTTTTTTTTTTTTTTTTTTTTTTTTAATGGAAGTCAAGATTCACTCTCTTTTTTTTCTTTTTCTTTTTCCTTCCTTTTGTTTTCACATCATTTGACAATAATAATTGAAAATCAAATCCTTCTATAATAAGGAATATTCTAATTAGCTCAACTGATAAAATTTTTCATAATTAAATAAGAGCTATAAACGATCAATCATATTGTATAAATTAAAATAAATTGAAAAAAAAGAAAAAGAACTCCTATAATAAAAATTTTAAAATAATAACCAAGATGCAGACAAACATATATAAAGTCCTGTAAGAATACACTTGGCCAACTTTATAAATGATCTAATATTTTATTTTAATTGAATTTAAATTATTTTTTTATAAACAATTGAATCTTAGTATTTCACATTTTATTTTGACAGTAGAATATATAATTTCATACATAAAATAATCATAAAATATGTTATACTAGAATATATAGTTTCATATACAAATATATCATAATAATTATGAATTCATATTTTGAAAATCCATATACAAATACACACTTGATGTAACTCTAAAAAATGTTACACCAACCAATAACTTATTATTGAATTCATATTTTGAAAATCTAACCGTTTTACATGTTCTATATGTTCTTAACATGCATGCCAATTTTCATGTCAATCGGATGTAATTTACCATTTTATTTTTAAACTCATCTTTTATGCGTTATTTTAAATTACAAAAACTTGAATTTAAACAATTGATTGATGACATAGCTATTAATCTTTGGTCACTTTGAAATTTTGTAAGCATGAAAATATATGAAGATAATGTAATCAAATGGTAGATTTGTCAAAATTCACATCGAATGAAGAAATATAGGGTTGGGTTCAAGTTACACTTGATGTAACTCTAAAAAATGTTACACCAACCAATAACTTATTGTTGAATTCATATTTTGAAAATCTAACCTTTGGATCACATTTTTTATATGTTCTTAACATGTATGTCAATTTTCATGCCAATTGGATGTAACTTACCATTTGATCTTTAAACTCATCTTTTATGCGTTAATTTAAACTACAAAAACTTGAATTTAAACAATTGATTGATGACATGGCTATTAATCTTTGATCACCTAGAAATTTTGTAAGCATGAAAAATATATGAAGATAATGTAATCTAAAAGTAGATTTGTCAAAATTCACATTGAATTAAGAAATATAGGGTTGGTTTCAAGTTATACTTGATGTAACTCTAAAAAATGTAACACCAATCAATAACTTATTATTGAAAATCTAACCGTTGGATTACATGTTCTATATGTTCTTAACATGTATGCCAATTTTCATGCCAATCAGGTGTAATTTACCATTTGATCTTTAAGTGAGAAGGCGAAAAAAATAGAGGGAAATTTTGGGGTTGGGAAATTTAAATGTCTATTGCGGTGGTCCAACCCACTGCTACAACTAAGAAAAGGCGCTACAAAAAGGATCCCTATTGCAGCAGGATTTTTGAAGCGACGCCATATCTTAGTTACCACCGCTAAAACAGATCTATTGCGACGGTTTTATATCCCACCGCTGTAGGATGCCGCAAAATACCCTACTTATAGTGGCAGTCACAAAAAACGCCGCAATAGATCTCATGTATAGTGGCGGACCAAAAACACACCGCAATAGGCTACATATAGTGGCAGTTTTCGCACCCGCCGCAATAACTCGTTTTTCTTGTAGTGTAAATGTGTACTAATAAAATAATAATTATCAAATTGATGGGTTTGGATTTTGAAAAATAGGTGTAGGCAATTTGGATTTTGAAATATTGATGGGTTTGGATGAACAATCAATGGAGGCTTTTGGTGGGCTTTGAGGATTGAAAATAGGTGGAGACAAAATATTGACAAGTTTCGATGAACAATCGGTGGAGGCTTTTGGTGGTGTCTTTGGACGAGGTGTCAGGTGGGCATTTGGGACCTTTGGGTTGTTCTTGAGGATTAGATTCAAGTATCAGAGTTTTTAAATCGGTGACAAAGATAAGGTTTAAATGAAGCATGATTATTATGTGTCAAGTTTTAGTTTTTAAATTACCATAACTTGACATGGCAATATGTTATCGGAGGTTGCACCCCATCTAGATAGAATTTGCAAACAAAACTTATATACAATATTTTAAGTGTTGTTCTTTAAATTTTTCTCTTAAGAATCTGTCATATGGCTACTTAACTAAAAAATATACTTACATCTCATAAAAAAAAAAAAAAAAAGTCACATGATAGAATCTTAAGAGGGAAATCTAAAAAACAACACATAAATACTGTATCTAAGCCTTGTCTAAGTAAATTAGTCTTATTATTAATTAAAATGAGATATTAGCACAACATATCTACAAAAATAATAAATTTTAAATTAAAATATATAATATATAATATAAAAAAATGAAAAAAGTAATAAAATGATATTTATAAATATAAAAATTAAAACCCAATTAAATTAGATCTCAAGCCACCATGTGAAATAAGAAAAAATATATATTATTACTTTTAATGAAATCTGACATATAAAAGAGATTAAAATTAATTATTAGTTATATAATAAAGGGATAATAAAATATATCCACAAAGGGCTTCTTTATGGCAGGGGGACCCGGGGGGAGGGATTGGTAAGTCCCACAAGGAACTTGATATTTTTTGTAGGGGGTATGAATTGTCCCTTTCGACTCCTTCTCTCCAGTCCACAAGTCTGTACGAGCATTGATCAAAAAAATATATCAATAAATAATAAAAGTTATGAAAAACACAGTGGAATTGAAATCTTTTACCAACTTGTTAAGGTTTGGATTGCTCTACTCATAGAATCTTTGTTAATGCAAAATGCCTAAACGTAGTAAGTTCATTTGACTTTCGTAATAACTTCAAGCTTTCTTTTCTTAATCATCAACCCCATCCTTCAATCTAAAATTCATCTTTATCTAATTCTCCTAACTTCTTCTACAATTAATCTACAATTACTATTGACCGATGTTATTGGTTTAGGTACACTGTCTACATCCGATGCTTGGGTCAAGAAAAACGTCCGGAAAGATTATGAGAGAAATAATCAAAGAAATGAAGAGCTTGAACTTAAAGCTTTCAGTCTTCTGGAGATGATGAACACGGTATAGATAACTTTTTTGCCATCGTTATCTTGCTATAAAATTTGGTCCTCTTCATTGTTATTTTATTTGCTACCATTATTGACTCGTCCATTTCTCCAACCCCTCGTAAACAATTAAGTTCACGGTATGAGCACAACATCTCACACCCAATAAACTATAATCCAAAATTGTTCCCTTATTATGCGTACCCTTTTTCTTTAAAAATTGAGTGAGCCCACTATTCAAACTTGTATTAAATATCAACAGTGATGGTTAAATCTTATCTCTCCCCAATCAAGCAAAAAAAAATCTCAACCACCTTTCCAAGTGTCTCGCCCTATGAATTTTCACTAAACAAAAATTAAAAATCCTTTTGAGTAGTTTCCAATCACTATCTATAAAATATGCAGCAAGATACAATTAAGCCAATAAATAAAATAATGACGCACGCACAAGCCAAAGTTTTTTTATAATTATTTATATATAGGATGTGCGAGCAATTATTTGAAGACGTGAAGAGCACATGGGCATGCAAACAACACGTGAAAGACACGAGTGTGCAAGCAATTATCTTAGAGCATCTCCAGCAAACTAGGGAAATTTTTGTACTGTTTGGAGAATAAACAGTGACATTTAGATTTTTCCTATCCACTTTTCAAATACACTTTCCAACAGATTCTCTATTACATTCTCTATCTCACTTAAATATTATTTCTTCATTCATTATTTATTCTTTTTTTAACAACTACACATCTTCCAACATTTTTTTATTCAACACCTGATTATTATAATAGAAAAAAAATATTTGAAGAATGAACACTAGCTCATCAAGTCTGATGAGCTACTGTTCATGAGCAAAAAAAAAAAAAAAAAAAAAAAAAAAAAACAGGATATAGCTAGTCCCCTGGAGCATGAACAGTAGCTTATTTTGTGGGTTTGCTCTCTAAAGTAGAGAGCATCTTGTGTTTAGCTAGTCCCCTGGAGATGCTCTTAGCAGGTGAAAAGCACATAGACATGTAAGCAGTTATTTGTTTCAAGTTGTGAGATGATGCAATAATTGTCAAAGATTGGGTAAAATAGGAATCAGTTTTTCTTTCAAACACACAAACACATAATCTAACAAACCAAATTTCATTCCCAATAAATGGAATGATAACTTCATGTTTGTAAGTGCGCATTACTTCATATAAATTATCTTGGAGTAAACTTGTAACTTAGGAGTATTGAAACTTAATTTCGATTTTGTGCTTGTGCATTCTTGTAATTTGGCATTTGTAATTCACTATAGCATCAATAATGATAATATATGTTGTTTTATTTCTTTGTTCTTGGTTGATTTGTACTTATGAAAGTCCTACTAATTTAGGCAATAGCAGAATCCATCATTTTGGTGTGAAGTTCTCTCACGTATAGTGTCTTACTGCGAACATCTAATTAGAATTAGTTTGTGCTCTCAAACAGGTGCATGTTGTTTAGATTTTGCATGGATGTCCATATATTTGTGATAAGACATTTTTTTCCCTCTAAGAGAATTTTTTCAACTTTTTTTTTTTTTAAATGGAATTTTTCAACTTGATACACTTTGAAACAACCTTTTGCAATTATTTTGTGAGAAGTGATTCTAGTCCACTTGGGTTAAGCAACAAACATAAATCTTCTAAAACTTTCAACCTCCACAAATTTAACCAGTAACTCATCTTTAATTAACATATCCTCGCCAATGTTTGTCTACAATCCTCGACACTAAACACAACTGGCACAATCCCCCCACTACTTTCGCCCTCTTTGTTTAGGTTTGAAACCTAGGTTAATAGGTCAATACAACTAAAGGAGAATGGAACATAATAAAAAAACTAGTCGCTAACCTGTGCGATGTACGGGATAGTTTTTAAAAAACATATATATTTACTTTGCTTAGAGAAATAATCACTTGAAACAAATAAGAATTCACCTCTACTTACTATGGCTCAAAACATACTATGTAAGTATAATTTTATTTGAAATGTAATCAAACATTAAAGGAAACTAAACAATTGTATATCAATTATTGCAAAATATCTAGATGAACAAAAAAAATATAATAAATGAATGCTTAGGGTAAATATTCCATTTAATATTTTTTGTTTATTCATTTTTTGACTTATTTAAAAAATATATTCCTTATACTTTGTAATCTAGAAGAGTGGATGATACTCATTCTACATGAGCACAATACAAAGGAAGAAACTCATAACAAACTTTAGGGATAATAATTTAATGATTTAACTATTTTAGAGAATTTTATAACTAAATTCATACAAATAAGTTATAAACACTCCCTCTCTCGAAAACTTTAAAAACTACTATTCAAGCATAAGTAAATAAAGATACAACTACCAAAATAGCTTTCACATAAATATTTTGAAATTTCCAAGGTCTTTTATACACAAAGGCAGAACAAATCTCCAGTGTACAACTCCTAATCTCCGCTTGAAAATTTTATTTGCAAAATAAGAGAATTCATACCTAAAAAATAATTCATTTAGAAGGAAATAAAAGGAATCAATATATATTTTTTACTGTTAATGGAGGCTTGCAATTAGTATGCACTTCCCTCCCTTTACCACTCATTTGAAACAATGGGAAGAATACTTTACATAAATCCATGAACTGCTCATACTCAAGAGATAAAGCAATTATGAAAGATACCATTTATTTCAACAGACAAAAAAAATAAAAAAATAAAAAAAGGAATAATCATAATGAATCGGAAAGCAAGCAATATGGACGGCTTAGGGATGATGATCCAATATGTTTTGAAAATATTTAACATCAATGCAAGAACCTATACATGACTTTCATTAAACATTACATTTATCATGAATTCTATCCAACACATGCCAGAAACTTTTAATTCAAAAACTTTTCACAACTAAAGAAAATCAAATATGACTACAAACGATGTGAAAAAAAATTTAAAACTTTATTAGCAAAATATATTAAAAAAACAAACATAGACTAATAAGGAACTTTATTAGCACAACTTTCCAATCAAAGCATGAAAGCTTACGAAAATAAAGAAAAGGCTAAATGTACTACTAATTTTACAATAAAAGGCTTAGAAAACTTACTTCAATGAACAATTGGAGTGACATATATAACTTTGTACAAATGAGTCATTCTATCCACTACAATGACAACTTCAAATTCTAAAGCATCATCCAAGATGTTGGATTTGTGAATGCAGTATTATACAAAATATGAATGATTCCAATTCATGGGCAACTAAAAAGGCCTAATAGATGCGTCTAATGAAGGAAACATGAAAAAAAAAAAGTCAGCTCGAATTTTATTTGCCTTAGTCAAATGAGTTCGATGTTGTTCTAGACAAAGAGACTTTCAAAGGATGTTACAAACCCCAAGAAATTGCACATTGGAGATGGTGAATTTTTAAAAAAATAATGTATGATATAGGTGGAACATTTTGAACAATGAATTTCATGATTTTATCTTCTCATATACTTGGTTCAGCCACAAAAATATTGCTTTACATGCATAGGAGGGGATGCGGTGTTTACCTTCATTGGTAAAGGAACAATGTTAGCACCGAATCACCTAGATCTGGAAAGACAAATAAGACTCTAGTACAAAAAGAATTTATTGGCACAATCACAATCCTTAAAAGAAGCAATATAGAAAGGGTTTCTCTATTCCTGTTCCAAAAAAGCAATCTTTAAGCTGCAGAGTCCCACTCCATGGTCAGAAACTCCGTGCATAAACCCGCTATTGGATATAACTATCAAACTAATGGTTAAAAAAGCCTATCAAACTAATGATTAAATGGAGACAAATAGAAATGCATATCATTAGTTAATACAAAAACATAATACATAAGCTAAGACACAGGCAGCAGGAACATTAAAAAATCTTATCAGATTAATATGAAATTGAAGTATTCTAAACATAATATACAAAGTTTGAGAAAAATGATTTGGCAATATTTCTATTATTTGAATCTTAAAATTTTCTCCTATCTTAAAGCCAAAAACAATTCCAATTATAAGATATCACATTAAGGAATCATGGATGAAAAGAAAAGATACCAAGTGTCTGAATTACTTTGAAGATAACTATTATAAAAATAAAAAATAAAAACAAAAAACAAAAGAGTCAGCAGTGAAGTTGGATAGAGAAAATTAAATATATTAGACTTTTAAAGTGATCAAGCAGAGGAGGCATCCAATTCATATTCATTTGTAGGCCCAAAATGTCCTAACTATAAATGAAGCAAGGTCAAGGGGACTGTTGCTATCATTTTGAAATAAAAAAAGGTAATAATTTCAGTTGCTCAAGTCTTTGCAAACAATTAAATGTTATTGTTCATGAGAGAGGGCCATAGATCATATTAGTTTTATGCTGATTTAAAAGGGGAAGATGAAAGAAAAAAATCAGAAAAATTCAAAGAAAAGACAAAAGAAAAGAACCAATTTATCTTAATTAGATACAGATCCAACCATAATTCTTCTAGCATACAGTCTAAATGCATAAGTATAGAGAATCAGGACATTTTGGAAGTAGTTTAACATAAAAACAACTTTGAAATACAAAATAATTTCAACTTAAAAGACATAATGCTATGATGTTAACTGTTTCATTTGGTCATAACTGGCTGGGTTAACAGCATTTACTGTAGCATTTTGTTCTACATTAGGGCCAAGGCTAGTCCAATAATTTTCTTAACAGATTTGTGAAGGACATAATAGCTTACACTCATGATTCTTGTATTTGAATTCAGTCAATTGTTCAACTCAAAGTTTTGTTGTTCTGGGTAAAAGTGACTTAAAGTAATTAATAATATGTACAATTCCCCTACTACGTAGCTAATTTGTCTTTAAGCTGTGCATGCTTAAATATCTAAAGCATTTAAAGAATGTAGATGTCAGTGGTACTAAACTCTTAACTTCCAAGGATTTGTTCACAAATGATGGAAATATTGTACCTGAGCACTTATTATCTCTAACTAATGCATAAATCATTATGAAATTTGTAATTCTAATGCCTATAGTGGTTCTTTTTTAAGAGAACCATCTATAGCTCACAATATCAATGGAATAAGAATAACAAATTCTAAAAAAATATAAAATTATGTGGTAAATAAAGAAGGCACCAGATTACCAATCGAAGTGAGTATTGGTTTTGCAATGCCCCAATTTATATTATCTTCCTTTTGCCCTGCTCTTCCTCATTTATTGGCCAACAATCTCTTCTTTTTTTCTTTTTCTTTTTCTATATCAATTAACACATGTCAGGACAAAGAAAAAACAACAAAATTGAACTTTATGTGATATCCCAGAATATTAACAATGAAACCAAAACAAATCCAAATATTTTATTAATAGTGAAACTAAAACAAACCCAAATATTTAATTAGACTGTACAAAGGGGAAACTCAATACAAATCAAAGCAAAAAAAAAAAAAAAAAATCCATCTTTGTTTCTCATAAAAGACCTTAAAACGCAACAAATTTTTCCAACATGCTCAAAATAGTCTTTACCTGCACATCACAGGGTCCAATTGTATACTTATGGCCTGCAGAATCTTGATGAGTAATGCCTCCCTAAAATCCAAAATATCAAATTTTAATTTCTTCACAATTAAACCTGATAATAATCAAGTAATTGAATTGAACAAACCTAGAATCAAAGCCAAATTAAAGAATACCAGCAAAAAAAAAAAAAAAAATCCAATAAAAATTGCATTAAAAAAAATTCAATACCAGAATTTTAATGATTCTTCTTTGGTATAACTCTGACAACAAAGGAAGAAGAAGACGTAGAAACTCTGCAAAAACAAAAAATCAATTAAGAGGAAAGAGAAAGAGGAAAAGAAGCACACCACAAAGCAACGATCGGGTTTTCTGAAGGATGGCTCAGTCGGCTGGGTTGGACTAATGGACGGGCTAGGAGGCAATCGTAGAGGCCACTTTCGCCTTCAACGGTGGCGATGTCAACAGCCCCGGTTTAGATTAAGCCCGCTTCTTTATTGTTGTTAGGTTCAGAGAAAGGTGAGAGATAAAGACTGATGGTGGTTCTGGGTTGTGAAGAGAAAATTGACAATGAAGATGAGCAAAGAATTGGGTTTGAGAGAGGTGAGAGATAAAGACTGATGGTGGTTCTGGGTTGTGGGGAGAAAATTGACAGTGAAGATGGGCAAAGAATAGGGTTTGAGAGAGGAGAAATCATTTTTTTTTTTTTTTTTTGTATTATTGGGTTTTAGGAGCATGTATTATCGGGTTTTAGTAAAAAAAAAAAAATCAGAATTTTTTTGTTTTAAAATAATGCTGATGTCGGGTTTTAGTAAAAAAAAAAAAAAGAATTTTTTATTTTATTTTAAATAATGCTGACGTGGAAAATTGTGGTGTTAGCAAAAGTTTTGGTTTTATATATATATATATATATATAGATTAAACAATCCTCGACACTAAACACAATCGGCACAATCACCCCCTCCCCCCCCCCCCCCCCCCCAACTACTTTTGCCCTCTCTGTTTAGGTTTGAAACCTAGGTTGATAGGTCAAGACAACTAAAGGAGAATGGAACATTAAAAAGAAATTAAAGGAAGTGGAGGAGGAGGAGTATTTTCATTGAAGACTCCTTGCTATTTATATGGTATTTATCTAAGGATATCATGGGGAGTTTTCCTCGTACTTGATCGTCAGACCATGTTTCTCAAACAATACCTCGAGAGACCTCCAAGATGAATAAGATTAAGGATAGTTGTCAAGTAGCATTTGATATGATTTTATGGTAGTTACCACCGCACCTATGGGCAAGTACCTTCCAAAGTTCTAAATGCTTGGGAGAGCAAAAAGAGGGCATGAGTTCGAGCTATAAAGGAAACATATTTAGCATGTAAGTATTTATAACCATCATCCAAATATGATTTAATGGTAGTTAAAATGCAATAAATGCGAAGGTATGTGGGTAGTTAGTTCTATTGTGCAAATTTTGGTGGCATGAGCTTTATTGGATGAATGCTGAACTTACGGTTGGTCCAAGGTGCAACACGTGTCGATTAGTTCCGCACTCAAGGCATTCCCAATGGGGCTTACCGAAACAACTTGTTTAATTGGGCTAGTGTTGTTTCTCCTAATTTACCTTGTGCGAAGAGCGTCTGAGTCAATAATTACAGTATACTTTTTAGGCAAGTATTTCCTATGTCAGGGTTATTTGGACCACTTCAAGTAGCTTATTAACTTGGTCTCCTACTATAGTCTATAGGGCCTGAAAAACCCGATTCAATTTGCTTATGGATCCTTAATATTTTGATGTCCACATGTTCCATTATGTGGACAACAATGGAAAAATTGTAGTAACCTCCCTTGTAGTTTACTAGAATTATATTGACATCCCTCCGAAATTTAAATTATACAAACTTCCCTTACTTTGCAAAATATACTACACTCACCTCCCTACATCTTAACACCGTTTAAATCAACTAACTGGAATTGATACATTTACATTTTTACCCTCCCTTTTCCAATTGAAATTCCTATTTTACACTCACTTAAAAATTATAAAATTTCTATTTTGCCCGCCACTCAAACCCTGTTTCTAATTTCTATGTCCTAGATTTTTTTCTTTCTCTATTTTTTTTTTTTTTTTTTTTTTTTGCCTTTTTCGATGGGTGTGTTCTATTTTATTTTTTGTTCACTTTAGCTTTATTTTGCTGTTCTTTTCTCTCTTTTTTGTTGGATTTATTTTTCCGCTGCTGCCTTTTTGGATCTCTCTTTTATTCCTTTTTTTCTGTTCCTTTATACTTCCTTCTTCTATTACGTGCGCCTCTTATTTTGGTTGTCGCATTGTGCAGGCTTAATTATTGCGTTGCTTGCAAATAGAATTCTTCCTATAATGGCATAACAGTTATTGTGAGAGTGGTAGAGATGGTGTTTTTTGTTTTTTTTTTTTTTCACTTTTAATTGTGAGAGTGGTAGAGAGTTCGGTGGGTTTTTTTTTTTTTTTTTTTTTTAGTTAAAGTTAAAGATTTAATTAGGGTTTGAGAATTATTACACTTATAAATTTATAAGTGTACGTATCAAAAAAAAAAAAATTATAAGTGTAATAAATCGGTTTGAATCCACTAATTTTATTGCTGGGAAGAAAACAGATTCATGGGCACTTCATGACATGTGGTGGGAATTGAACTTGAAGTCAGCCATTTTAATATGTTCAAAGCTAGTTACTCTAATACAACCATCAGCATCAATGGCGTTTAAGCAATTAATTAGCATCAAATTTGAAGCCTAAAGTCTAGAGAAAGATATGACAAAGGACAAAATCTTTTTTTTTTTTTTAGGAAAGAGAAAGAACAAAATCTAGTTGCATTGATACAACCATCAGCATCAATATTGGCATTTAAGCAATAAATTAGCATCAAATTTGAAGCCTAAAGTGTAGAGAAAGAAAAGAGAATGGACAAAATCATCAAACCTGGGCCAAGGATGATAAGGCAACAAGTAATGGACCAGCAAATTTTTTTTTTTTTTTCCCCGTTAGGGAAAACGAAAAATGTGATATATTTTAAAATGAGTTTGACTTACCTTCAGTACTTTTTTAAATGAAAGTCTCATTTTATTTTAAATACATGAATGTTTAAATAGCGCATAAAACATCCTTGAATGTTTAGACCCCAATTACAAAATTATCAATTCAAACTTAATGTCAAACAATAAATGTGCAGAATATGAACATAAGCTAATAATCGAATTGATAAACAATCTAAATCATAAATAATCACAATCACAGCAGTAATTAAATGGTAAAGATAAAGGGAAGAGAGATGCAAACACAAGGACAACACTCGATGTGTTATCGAAGAGGAAACCAAAGCCCTTGGCGTAAAACCTTTCAGCCGCCCTCTAAGCGTTCAATAATCCAATAGAAAATGTAGTTGGAATACATGAACAGCAATAGACCCTCTAAGCCTAATCTACCCAATGTACCTAAACCCTTCAAGCTTCTTGTTCCAATAAGATTGCGCCGAACCTTTTTCTTTTCTAGCTTACCGAATTCCGCTATAGCCCATAGCATCAACCAATATGAATTAGTCCCTTCCTAACTGCTTCCCAAAGCACCAAATAAACCTTCTCACAAATATTGGTATGATGAGAAAATGATTTGGCCAAAAACCTCTCAAGGATATATCAATGGAGAGGAAGAGAGTAGAGGAATTTGAAGAGTCTCTTAGGTGAATATTGTAGATGAATCAATCTTGTTTTTCTCTAGGGTTTCTCTCTCAAAATTCTCTCTAGAAGCTCTCTACATTTCGTGAGGATAAGGGTCTATATATAGTGGTGTATGTTTGGAATGCGAAGAGTCAGTTTTTTCCAAACAGGGAGGTCTTGCGACTTGGCCTCACGACTGGTCTAAGTCGCAAGAGTGAGAAAGAGGCTAAAGAGAGTCTTTTTTAGGTTTCTTTGGAGAGAAAGTTTGAATGAAAAAAGAAAAAGTAATAAATACAAATGCTATAGTGCTCCTTCAAATTTAAAGGAGAATTATATCATTTTGCAAAATTTGACAATAATAAAGAGCCAAATATATAGCCTTTTTTGTAATCTTGTGAACAGTATCATCTTATTTGGCTTTTAATGGATTTTAGAGGATCGAATGAGAATGCTCTAAGAGTTAGTGCATTTGGTTTGATGTAAAAGCAAGGAGACAGAAAATAGTAGATTAATATATTTTGTTCTTGTTTGGCAGGGTAGAATGAATGAAAAAAATTACGGTTATTTTCTATCCATGTCCATTTTTAATCTTCATAAAGTCAAGGCAAACTTTACAAGTAAATACATAATCTATGTGAATGCTTGGTTTTCTTCAAAGAAATGGGTCCATAATTCGTGTGAAAAATATTATAACAAAGTTTAGTTACAAAACTAGTTGTAGCACAAGGCTACAATCTTAATAAAATGAACATTACTATATATTTTGAAAATCTAACTGTTGAATTGCATATTCTTTATGCTCTTAATACACATGTCAAATTTTGGGTCAATTGGATATTATTTACTAGATGATCTATAAACTCATATTTTATGCATAATTTTAAACTGCAAAAACTTGCAATTTAAACAATTTATTGATAACATATCTATTGATCTTTAATTTTCTAAAAATTTTGCAAGCATGAAGTATATAAGAAGAAAATGTAATTCAATGATAGACTTGTCAAAATTCACCTTTAATAAAAAAAATATTGAATAAGGTAGCTAAACTTTGTCCAAAATATTATTCAACTTCAACAATTTAATTATAAACTTGATAACCTAACATATATTATAGTAACTAATAAAGAGTTTAACTAGACTCGTTAAGGTAAGAAAAACCCGATTATTACAGTAGACTTTTTAGGCAAGTATTTCCTATGTCAGGGTTATTTGGACCACTTCAAGTAGCTTATTAACTTAGTCTCCTACTATATTCTATAGGGCCTGAAAAACCCGATTCAGTTTGCTTATGGATCCTTAATATTTTGATGTCCACATGTTCCATTATGTGGACAACAATGGGAAAATTGTAGTAACCTCCCTTGTAGTTTACTAGAATTATATTGACATCCCTCCGAAATTTAAATTATACAAACTTCCCTTACTTTGCAAAA
>CM043317.1:23324481-23357395 GCA_023736055.1 Quercus glauca
AAAAAAAAAAAAAAAAAAAAAAATTGACCATCCTAATTGAGAAAAACCTTTAGACGAATATTTGGTTGGCTTCTTCTTCAATCCTTTATCATCGTCTTCTTGCTCAATTCATGTGTTTTGTATTCTTCAGTTCTTTCTTCCCTGTTTTATTTTTCTCTCTTGCTATTCCCCCCACGTGAATGAAGTTATTAGAGTTTGACATTTCATAGATGGTAGACTACTGTGAGAGTGCCTTTTTCTTCAACACGCAGGTCCAAGGATCCTGGGCCTATTGATTGTGTTTTGGTGACTGAGCTTGGTTCACCGCAGCTAATAGGCTGTTTAAGAACCAAGTGGTGCACAGGACAAGCTTTCTACAATACAAATAAACTAACAAGCAGGAATATTTATATTGAATGACAACGAAAACAGCAAAGGAAATGAAAAATAATTAAGAAATAAATGGAACAATGGTTAGGGATCCCAAGATTAATGAGAGGAAATTTATTAATTTTCCTTGATCATGTTTACAGTGTGCTCACTAAGACGTGATACAAGGTTTAAACAAGCTCAAAAATTACAGACTTTGATGGCTATTCAAGCCTCTAAGACTTGCAACGTTTGAATCTTTTTAAATCCGAGTATGTACTATAATGGCTATTTCTAGGATACCGAGAGACGCCCCTTTGTTTTTTCTTGAGTTTTACAGAGTTCTAATAGCTCTGTTATGATATTCTTCCTACTCCAAAAAATCCTCTTCTTCAACATGGGTTTTCTCTTCCTTTTATAGTGTGATTCTAGGGCTCCGAGGTACTAGTGATTTCTCTCTTTTGCCCCTCAGAGATCGTGCTATGTCAGTTGCCCAGGGGCTGGTCCTTTCCTTCTTTCTCATAATTTCTTTCTTTTGGTGCGATCAAGCTGAAAGCCCCTAGCTGACTTTCCATTCCAAGCTCCCCTCAGGCTGCTGACCTTAGCTATTTGGCCCTCTTCACCTTTTTCAGCTTTTTTGGCTGCCTTCCATCCTTGTCATTTTTCCCAAATAGTTGGAATCTCTTACTGCTAGATTGAAAGCTCCCTTACAGCCACTTCTACTTATGGTTTTTCTCGTTCTTGGTTACTTGTGGTACAGCTCCTTTGTTCATGAATGCTTGCTTTATGCGTTTTGATTCCTCACTGCACGACTGGATACTGGAGACCCGTTTGTCCTTTGTAGCTGTTTCAATCTTATTTAGACTGGGCTATGCATCCCAGGGATTCCCGGGCTCTGGCAATCTCTAGGATCCCGGCCCAGTTCTCCCTATTGGACTTCTTTTGGCTTATTGATTTTGGCCGATTGGGCCTTCCCTTTGCTTCATGGATTTTAAAGCCTTTTTCTTTCATGGGTCTTTGGATCCCAATTCTTTGGACTTCATCCTTTTCTTCTTTTCTTTCCCTTTTTTCTTTATTAAAGGAGCCTAGCTCTTTTATTTCTTTAGCTTTATTTCCCATAAAGTTAGCCCAATGTGTTATGCCTTTTTGGGCCTTGGGCTGTGATTAATTTTTGAACCTCAACAACTACTAGATACTAGACTACTATTAGGGAATAAGGCGATGAAACAAGTTACTGACTTCACTCTCTCTATGGAACCTTGGGCCTCGTGTAGAAGGCTCTAAAGCCTAAAATTTAAATTATATGATATATTACTTACTAAATTATTGTAATATGTGATGAAGCCGGAAGTTAACCTCATCAGTATGCTCCTTGTCAATGACAATGGACGAGCTTAGGTACTTGTTGTATAAGAAAAGAAAGACAAGGAAAGTTCACCGGCATGGTGCCAGTTGAGAACACTCCAATACTTAAGTTAGCTTATGCCTCTCAAAGGACAGTATAATAGTTTTCTCCTATGTTTTTCATGAGCCACATTACCTGAGTTTCATTGCCTTCTATAGTTTACTTTCTGTTGGATCAGCTGTGCTTGTTAGTGCTCATATAGGTGTTTTTCTCCTAAAGAAAATGTGGCATTTAATGGAAATGAAGTCTCTGTTTAATGTGTAACGGATGACTGTTGGGCCATCGTTGGTTTTGTAACCATTCTGGCACACTTACTCCTTGTCAGCTGGCTTGATGGGATTTATTTATGGTTTTAACATACGTAGGCTCGTCTCGTTCATACGAACGACCTCTTGCCCTTTCTTTCTTCCTCGACTTAGATGCAGTTGTGGTCATCTTTACATTAGACGACCTTTAACTGATACTCGTCAATTGCCCCCCCCCCCCCCCCTCCCCCCCAATTCCGTTGTCATCAAGAATTTGGACAATCTTAGGAATGTGACCAGACGTGACAATTTGTATCTTCCCGATTCCCAAAATTTCGCTTCTGTCTTAAATGCGAAATGACTGCTTCCCAAGAAACGACCATGTGTCTGTCTCCTATTTGCGATGTGTACGAAATTTCCTTGATCTTGGTGCGGTTTATTTCCAGTTTTTCCTTCTTTAGGAAAACCAGTCCTCTTCCTCTGCCTTATTTGGTTTGAACTTCAGAGTACTGAGGAACTTCTATACTTCAAATTTACCTGGTAAAGCCTCTTTTCTCTATGCTTTGATGGTTGGTTTTGAGTTCTTTAGTCAAGAATGCCCTTTGGTTTCCTATTTCTTCGCTAGATTAAGGTTTTTTTTGGATTACTCTTCTGGTCAACATCCCCAAGTTGGTCTGTTTGTGTCTCGTTTTATAGCGCTTAAGCCCGTTTTGTTTTCCCTCTATCCTTTAATCTGCCATTCTTTGATAAAACACAATTTAGAGATGGTCACCATTGAATATAGGGAAGATGATGTTAGGTCAAGTGAGTTGGAGACAGGGTTGTCTACAAATGCGGAGTCTTTGTGTAAGGTAGTTGACACCGCTGCCTCAAAAATTCCCTCGTCTTCATCCTCATCCCCTCTGCATGCTCTTTTTAAAATCTGTTCTTTGAAAGAGACACATTTAAATGGCTTTAGGAAAAGATTTCAATTTCCCAAAGGTACCTCTATTAGATTGCCTCGTCCAAGTGAAAAAGCTTGTAGCTTTGCCCATGGAGAGGTGTGTTTTTACGAGGTTGACTTTCTATGTGGCCTTCGTTTCCCCGTTCATCCATTTATCATGCAACTTCTGCACAATTTCTAGATCACCCCTGGTCAACTCATCCCTAATGCTTGGAGGACGATTATAAGTTGTATGTCTATCTGGATGTCTGCTTGCAATGGAGACATGATAACATTGAATGAGTTTTTGTTTTTGTACTGTCTAAAAGTCTCTACCCACTATGGGTATTTTGAGTTTTTACCTTGGGATAGTAAATCTAGGGTTGTTAGAGGCTTTCCCTCATCTTTTCGTGATTGGAAATCATGATACTTTTTCATTTCTGGAACGGGTTGGGAAACCATGTCTAATGATTTTTGGGGGGAGGCCCTAAGATTACTACGAAAATGGGAAGTCCCTGCACTTGGTGTGTACTTTCATCGTCTTCCTTATTTTCTTTTATATAACCATTGATTGTCTAATGATGTCTGCCTTCTAATTTATGTAGCTCTTGATTATCCTGATTTGGAAGATCAACATCGGCATCGGGTATGTGTTGCCCTTGCCTTCGCTCATGAGATCGAGGACTTTGACAACCTTATTAATCCTCGTCGTCTGTTTGACTGCTGTTTAGGTCCCGAACCCTCAAAGTACGTGTTGGAGAAAATTCGTCAAGAAGAAAAAAGTAAGATCGCCTATTTATCAGTTCCCAAAATACTTCAGTCTTCATTAACTTCGTCTATACTGTGTCTGATTGCTTGCTTAATTTTTGGTTGGCAGAAATGGCCACTATGTATAGCAAGGAGAAATATGCTCGCATCAAGGGTTTGAAGAATGAGCCCTTGTCTAACCTCACCGCAGACTCAAAGAAGAGGAAGTTGGGTGAAGCTGTTGCTCTTCCACCCATTCAGATTACTCCATCTTCCCTAACTCCGTCCTTGGAAGTGATGGCCTTTACCCCCCTTACTACCCACTCAAAAGGCAAAGGCAAAGCTAGGAGGAGTATTTGGGACGACCCTACCACCACTATGGGTCATGCTCACAATTTGATCACGGACAATGAACTTAAAGGTTTGTCGTCCATTCCTTCCCATGAGTTGGTCAGCCGCCATATCCATAACTAGTTTAGGTATGTGGCTTTTTCTCCCTTAGCATCCCTTTTATACTTATTTGTATATGCACATAATCTCTATTCTTTTTCACTTACCTTTACCAGGTCCTTAGGGAGTTTCTGCGTATCACGACTAATTACTTGAATACGGAAGAGAAGGTCATGGTGGCTAATTCAAAGGTAGACTCTGTCGAGGCTTTCCTAACTAAGGAAGGACTTGATTGTTGCTATGAATGAGATGAACAACGCGAATGAGAAAATAAGAAAGCTCACTGAAGCCTTACGCGTAGAGAAAGTGCTAGTCGTTCAGAAGGATGAAGAAATTCAGGCTGCCCTCCTGAGGACTGACGTGGAGAAAGATAAGGTCATCCAGAAGTTCATGCAGTCAGAGCAATTTTTAGACCTTCAATTTATTCAATACTTCAAAGGTTTTGAGCTTTTGCGACGATGGACGATGAAGCATCATAGCTTGGTTGTGGACTTCTCCAACTTGGACTTTGAAAAGATTGACACTGAGATTCTCGTAGACGAGGCCAAGGAACAAGAAGAAACTGAAGCTGATGCTGTGGTAAAGAAGGATTTTGTTGGGAAGGACGTTGTTGGAGGAAAAGGCACTGACGAGTCTGCTATGCCCCCTTCGTAGTAGATACATATTTTTTCCTTTATCTTATTTGAAAAAAAATGGTTGCCCCCTTGTTTTGGGGTTTTAGCTTTTCTCTCTGAACATCTTTTTGCTTTATTGCCTCCTGGTTTTGAGGCTTCTGCTTAAACGAACTTGTAACTACTGACTTGTTGTTTTGCCAGTGCCATAACATAAGCTTTGTTTGTTCATAAGCAAGGTTCTGACTTAACCTCTCTATTTGTGATTTATTCTTATTGCTATGGTCCTTATAGCTTTTTCGTTGTGAATTAAACTTTGTAGTTTCTCATCACTTAGATTATGATTTTAACTCATCGAAACTTTTATCATCGTGGTTTAAACTTGGAGTTTCCATCACTTGATTTATGATTTGAATTCATCATTCATGTTGACAGAGTTTTTATCCTCATGATTGAAACTTGAAGTTTTTATCACTTGATTTATGGTTAGAACTCATCATTCATGTTGACGGAGTTTTTATCTTCGTGATTTAAACTTGAAGTTTTTATCACTTGATTTATGATTAGAACTTGTCATTCATGTTGACGGAGTTTTTATCTTCGTGATTTAAACTTGAAGTTTTTATCACTTGATTTATGATTTGAACTCGTCATTCATGTGGACGGAGTTTTTATCCTCGTGATTGAAACTTGGAGTTTTTATCACTTGATTTATGATTAGAACTCGTCATTCATGTTGACGGAGTTTTTATCTTCGTGATTTAAACTCGTCTTTTATGTTGATAAAGTTTTTATCATCAGCATTGTGATTTGAACTTGTCTTTTCGATATAAGGAGATTTTCACCATCAAGTATTTGACATCTAATCATTTTGAAAAGAAATGGCTCTGTAGCCGCCTTATTTGCTTTATTCATCCTTGCTTATAAAAAGGGATTACAAGGATAATACTTAACGAGAAAATAGGAAGTAGTGAAAATAAAACTAATGCATGAAAAACAATAAAATCTTGCTTATCTGTTGATGAATAAACGAGGTGTTCCACGCCCTGGAATTTATTGCTGTTAAGGATCCATTTCGTCACTGATGTTACTTTTTGAGGTTCTATGCATTCCAAGGACGAGGCAAAGGTTTCCTATTCACATCTTCCAAGTAATAGCTCCCTCTTCTTGAATAACAGATGACTTTGTTTGGACCTTCCCAATTGGAGTCTAGCTTTCCTTTGTTTGGATCTTTGGTGACTTGTGAGACCTTCCGCAGAACCATATCTCTAGGATTGAAACGCTTCAACTTCACCCTCTAATTGTGGTACCTTGTCATCCTTGCTTGGTATAGGGCCATTCTTTGAGCTACATCGTCCCTGGCCTCGAGTAAGCAGTCTAGAGCAAGCTTAAGTCCCTTGTCATTGCTGCGCTCGTCATAACATGTTCGTCTAAGGCTTGACATCTCGACCTCCACAGGAATCACTGCTTCAGTTCCAAATACCAGCCTAGAGGGTGTCTTTCCTGTTGGTGTCCTCACAGTTGTTCTATAGGCCCATAGAACTCCTAGAAGCTCCTTAGGCCATGCTCCTTTTGCCCCCTCAAGTCGGGTTTTGATTAGCTTAAGCAAAGTTCAATTTGTAACTTCGGTTTGGCCATTTGCTTATGGGTGTCCAGGGGAGGAATAGTGATTTTTGATCCCCAGCTCCTTACAGAAATCCCTGAACTTATGACTGTCAAATTTTCATCCATTGTCAGAGATGATGACCCGCAGAAACCCAAACCGGCAGACAAGGTCCAGACGAAGTGTTGTATTTTTCCCTCTGTGATTATTGCCAAAAGTTCCGCTTCTACCCATTTTATGAAATAGTCAATAGCAATGACTAAAAATTTTACTTGCTTTTTACCTGGTGGTAGGGGGCCCACAATGTCAATTCCCCATGTCGAGAATAACCATGGTGACACAATGTTCGTCAGGTGTTCTACTGGGACGCACTACACGTTTCCGAACCGCTGGCACTTGTCGCACTTCTGGACGACCTGAGCTGCATCTTTTTGTATGGTCGGCCAGAAATATCCTACACGAACAACTTTCCTCACGAGCAATTGTGGTCCAGAGTGATTTCCGCATACTCCTTTGTGGATCTCATTTAGTACATACACAGCATCTTCAAAATCGAGGCACTTCAAGTAAGGCTGAGAAAACCCCTTTTTGTAGAGCTCATCATTCAGGATTGTGAATCTGGACGACCTTACTCTGATCTTTCTGGCCTCCGAAGGATTTGCAGAGAGCATGCCATCTCTAATGTAAGTGACTATTGGATCCATCTAGCTTCCTTTGGATTAGATGTAACTTACATCCAACCCTTCAATGCTTGGAAAGTGTGCACTTCCATGTACAATCCAGGTCGTCCTTTGCTACTATCAGACGATGCAAGTCTAGCTACCTCGTTCGCTTCTAAATTTTCCTCCCTTGGTACCTAAGTAATTCTAACATCATCAAAGGTAGAAATTAACTGATTGGTCAGCTTTAAGTACCTTTTCATTCTATCTTTCTTTGCCTCATACTCCTTGTTTATCTGCCCTAACACTAGCTTCGAATCTAATTTCAACTTCAAGTTTCTAATTCCTAAGGCCTTCATAATCCTCAAGCTCGTCAACACTACCCGTACTTTGCTTCATTGTTTGTTGTCGAGAACTAAAGCTAGACTTCATACCTTAAGATGTCTTTTTAGGAGATAGAAGAATCACTCCTACACTGCCGACACCTGTGGCTGACAACCCATCTGTATACGTTGTCCAGTAATCTGATTCTGGATCTTGATTTACCATAGTGAACTTAGGGACGAAGTCAGCCAATGCTTGGGCTTTGATCGCCGTTCTAGGCCTATAGTCGACATCAAATTGACTCAACTCTACAACCCATTAGACCATTCTTCATGCAGCATCTGGTCTACCCATGCTTTTTCATAGAGGTTGGTCTATCATGACTAGGATTGTATGTGCCTGGAAGTATGGATGAAGCTTCCTTGATGCAACGATTAGAGCAAAAGCTAACTTTTCTATCTTCGAGTACCTCGCCTCTGCACCATGGAAAGCTTGACTTGTATAATAGACCAACCTCTGGACCTTGAACTCTTCACAAATCAGCACCAAGCTCACAACTGTTTAGGACACAGCACCAAACCTGTTCAAGGCTGCTACTCGTCCAGTCAGCCTTTGCACTTCCTTCACGCTCCTTGGGGAGGTCATGTCTAGAATGGCTTTACCTTTTTCTGAGTTGGCCTCTATTCCTCGTTAGGAAACCATGAATCCTAGAAATTTGCCTAACGAGACTCTAAATACGCATTTCACTGGGTTCAACTTCATCTAATACTTCCTCAAAGTATCAAAGGTCTCTCTGAGGTCGTCCACGTGTGACTCTGCCTTTCTGCTTTTCATGAGCATGTCATCCACATACATCTACATATTTCATCCAATCTGTTTGTTGAACATGTGATTCACTAGCCTCTGGTATGTCGCCCCCGCATTCTTTAGGCCGAATGACATAACTCTGTAATAATACAACCCCTGGCTAGTGACGAAGGCTGTTTTCTCCTGATCTTCTTTGTTCATGTGAATTTGGTTATAGCCTGAAAATGCATCCATGAAGGTCAACAACTCAAGACCAGTTGTCGAATCCACTAGTTGGTCAATTCGAGGGAGTGGAAAGCTATTTTTTTGGGCAAGCATAGTTAAGGTCTATAAAGTCGACGCACATGCGCCATTTCCCGTTAGACTTCTTCACCATGAAGACGTTGGCGAGCCATTCAGGATAGAAGACTTCTTTGATAAACCCAGCAATTAAAAGCTTCTCTACTTCTTCCATGACAGCTTTATTCCTTTCAGGAGCAAAAACTATTTGCTTCAATTGGACGGGCTTTCTAGTGGGGTTAACATTTAGTTAGTGCTGTATCACCTTGTTGTTTATACCTGGCATATCTTCATAGGTTTAGGCAAAGATATCTAGATTCTGCTTTAGGAACTCTACAATCTTACCCTTCAGCATTGAGCCAAGTCCTCCTCCTACTTTAGTAACTTTGGTAGGCTCTCCTTCTACCAATTTCACGTCTTCTAGATCTTGGGCAAGCTTATCAGGTTCTTCTTCCACCAACCAGGTATGGTTTTCTTTGGAAGCTAGCATTACCTGGTAGCACTCTCAGGCTAGTAGTTAATCTCCACGTATCTCCCCAATTCCATGTGGGGTCGAGAATTTCACCTTGAGGCAGTAGGTTAAGGTTACAGCTTTAAGGCGATTTAGTATTGGTCGTCCCAAGATCACATTGTATGACGATGGACAATCAACGATCAAGAAATCAACCTGTTTTGTCACCTAGGCTGGATGTGTTCTTGTTGTGACTGATAATGAGATGATACCCTTTGGATAAATATGATCTCCACTGAAACTGACCAAAGGTGACTTGAAAGGTCGAAGCCGCTTTGGGTCCATCCTTAGTTACTGGTAAGCCGTCATGTACATTATGTCTTCTAAGCTCCTGTTGTCAACCAACACTCTTCTCATGTTGAAACCTTCAATTTCTAGCGTGATGACAAGTGGGTCGTCATGGGGTAACTTAATTCCATTCATGTCTCATTCAGAGAATGTTATGTTGTCATTCTCTAAGCAACGATATTTTGTAGATGGATGCTTGACGTGAACACTGTTGATCTGCCTCTGATAAGTCTTGCTCAAGGACTTGTATAATCCTCCTAATACTGGTCCTCCTGTTATCATCCTTATTTCACCTACAGCCTGCTTTGGATGATCCTGTCCATCATCCTTGGTATCATCATGAGGCTTATCGTCAGCCTTTGATCGGGACTGGTGATCCTCCTTAATAAACTTTTGTAGCTTCCCCCGTTGAATGAGTTCTTCAATCTACTCTTTCAAATCACGACATTCATCGGTATAGTGTCCATGATCTTTGTGAAAACGACAAGGGTCGCGCTTCCTGGAGGACGTGCTTAACGGCTTTGGCCATTTCAAGCCTAGTTCATCCTTAATCTGCATCAAGATTTTGTCTACTGGCATCACTAACGGGGTGAAGTTCACCTTCTTCTTTAGGGTGTCTAAGCTGCTCTTGCTAGCCTTAGTTTCCGAAGAGAGGTCTTTACGATCCTTCTTCTTACCCTGGAATCACTGGGTTCCTTCTTTTTCCGTTTTCCCGTCAATCTTTCATGGTAAGGGCGTCCTTTCCATTCATGTACTTTGGAGCCTTGAACAGAAGGTCTGTCATAGAAGTTGATGTCGTCTTTCCCAACGAAAAGACAAGATCAGGATTGTTGAGTCCAGCCTGGAAGGTCGTCATTTTAACTCGGTCATCAACCTCGTCAATCTCAAGCACAGCCTTGTTAAAATGCTTCATGTAATCTCTTAGGCTTTCCCCTTCCTGCTTCCTTACTGTTAACAAGTAAGAGGTTGGCCTTTTGTTACGCTGCCTCCCCCCCCCCCCCCCCCCAATGAGTCACTGAGCTGTTTAAAATTCGCAATTGAAGACGTTGGTAGCTTACTGAACCACACCCTGGCAGCTCCTCTGAGGGTGGCAGGAAAAGATCTGCATATGACTTCGTCTGGAGTTTGTTGGAGGTTCAAGATGGTCTTGAAGGCCCCTATGTGATCAAGAGGATCCTTCGTGCCGTCATAGAACTCTAGTTATGGTAGACGAAACTTCGGAGGCAAGAGGCACTCCAAAACACTGGTGGTGAAAGGTAAATATGTTCGTTTAAGCATGCCGTCGAGATTCATCGCTGTCTTTCCCTTCATGGCATTCTTTACCTCATCCAACTCCCTTTATAGGCTCTTCATCATGTGATCATTGTTATGTGTGGACTGTTCGGTGAACTCTAAAGCATCCTTTCCCTTGTTGTTTTTAGGGCTGCTAACTTCTTCGTCATGTCTGCTACGGCTGTGTCGGTGATGCGATGTGTTGCTACCCTCAAGACGGGTTCGACGCTTCAACTCTTCGTTATGCTTCATTAACTCTTGCACATTGGCTGTTAGAGCCTGGATCTGTTGAGCCATCACTACAAGATCCGGGGGTGGTGTTGTTGCAGATTCCATTGGTTTGAAGGAGCTTTAACAGTAGGAACACAATGGCTTGAAAAGTCAGTTTCCCATAGACGGTGCCAAACTGATGAAGCAGAAAGTTAACCTTGTCAGTATGCTCCTTGTCTGTGCCAATGGACGAGCTCAGGTACTTGTTGTATAAGAAAAGAAAGACAAGGAAGGTTCACTGGCATGGCGCCAGTTGAGAACTCTCTGATGCTTAAGTTAGCTTCTGCCTCTCAAAGGATAGTATAATAGTTTTCTCCTATGTTTTTCATGAGCCCCATTACCTGAGTTCCATTGCCTTTTATAGTTTGCTTTCTGTCAGATCAATTGTGCTTGTTAATGCTCCTCTAGGTGTTTTTCTCCTGAAGGAAACACGACATTTAATGGCAATGAAGTCTCTATTTAATGTGTAACGGATGACCGTTGGGCCATCATTGGTTTTGTAACCGTTCCGATGCACTTACTCCCTGTCAGTTGGCTTGATGGGATTTACTTTTGGTTTTAAAATACGTTGGCTCGTCTCGTTTATACGGACGGCCTTTCGCCCTTTCTGTTGTCCCTGACTTAGATGCGATTGTGGTCATCTTTACATTGGACGACCTTTAACCGATACTTGTCAATATGCACCTAAACTTATGCAAAAGTTTTAGTCTATTTAGCATAAGAATTTATCTTTTTTATTTTGAGAAGTGCTACATCCACAAAACTTTCACTACACTTTCACAACAAATCCTAGGTAGTAAGTTGTTATTGGTTCTAATTCGAATTCACAACTTAAATTACTTTTTTTTTTCCCACTAGTAACAACCAATAACAATCTACCATATAGGATTTGTTGTGAAAATGTTATGAATATAGCATTTCTCTTTTATTTTACACAATCATTTTTCAAAATACGTCACATTAGATTACATTTCTTTAAAATGTTATTTCTTTAACAATACTTTATTATTTTCCCAATTCATATATCTTTTTTCTTCTCATTTTTTATTATTTCTTTATCAATTTACCTAGTCATAGTAACAATGTAGCTCTTTTTTTTTTCTTTTTTTTTTTAACACAAGTATGGCTAATCTGATGTAGATGAATTTTGGAATTAAATGTAAAAAATAACATTTTATACTATTTTGCATTAACCTATGTGAGTACTCTTAGTATGTTTAATTGTTTACCATTGATTTATTGTCTAATTGTCTCTTGAGTGGGGCATGTGGGGCATGTGTGGGAGTGGGCAGTAATTATTAAAGGAAAAAAAATTCAGAGTAATGCATTGAATTGTTAAATGAGTAACACTAGTTACACAAACAAAATTTAAGTATTAAGAAAAATTCGTAATGAGTAAGAATGATTTGAATGATTTGAATTCCCATCTTAATTGAGTAATGCTACAAACACAATATTGGATGAATGATTGCTTAGTTATGTATATTTAGGAGATGTAACTTATAGCATTAGTAATGAAACTATCATGTAACAAATTTAAAATATGAAAACTCGTATAATGAAATTATAAAACATTATGTATTTGCATGCATATTTTGTGATGTCGATATATTCAAGTTTTTTTAATTAATTTTTTTTATATATAATTTTAGTTTCTTAGTAACCATCCTAAAAACATTTCCTAGAACCGCCACTATGAAGTTAGATTTAATAAATTATTACTAAAACTTTAAAAATACTCCTATAAATTTAGCTATTTATTTTAAAATAGAAATCTATTAGCAATATTGTCATAAAATAATTTCATTTATTTTCCTCTATGTTACTTCCAAACAATAATCCTTAAATATATACAATTCCATTACATTCTTTAATGATCATTCTATTTCATATTTTTTTTATAAGCCCTCTAACGAAGTCTAAAAAAAAAAAAAAAAAACACTCATCTTACAAGAAGTCTAGTTTAGTTCACTTCGGTGGACAAAAAGGTGCAAACCAATTAGCAGGTTGGCAAGAGAACTTAAGGAAATATTAACACATAATTTCTTTCTTTTTTTTTTTTTTTTAATGGCGGAAAATATTAACACATAAGAGAGTCACTTTTGGGTGAACGTAGCCAACTTAATTGACAACAATTGACAATAATTGATGTGAATGGACATTTATTTCCTATGGCAGTCGTTCTTATGTCGACGTTCTTTCAATTTTGACGTTTTGAAGGAATCTAGATTCATTTTTTCCAAAGAGATCCATTATTAATACTATCTCCATAATTTTAGTATTTGTCAATTGCCAGTGCATCAAAATTCAAAATTCGATTTCTCCATTACTTTCATTATTAAAATAAAAAAAAAGACATATTCAAAAATTACAAATATACTTCTTGAACAATAGAAACAAATTTGCTTCTTAATTTTAAAGAAAAATGTTATATTTACAATATTTTTATAATTAATTATATATAATACATTATTAAGAATTGTTATTAATAAAGTAAAAAAATAAGTTTAATAACAAATTTAAATTTAAATTAATAATAATTAATTATTTATAGTTTATTATAAAAATATTATAAACCTATTATCCAGTCAAATCAGAAAAAATGAGCTAATAACAATGGACAACAATTGATGTGAATGGACGTTTATTTCCTATGTCGACGTCCTTTCAATTTTGACGTTTTGAAGGAATCTAGATTCATTTTTTCCAAAGAGATCTATTATTTTTATTAGTACTATCTCCATAATTTTAGTATTTGTCAATTGTCAGTACATCAAAATTCAAAATTCGATTTCTCCATTACCTTCATTATTATTAAAAAAAAAAGACATATTTGGAAATTACAAATCTGCTTCTTGAACAATAGAAACGAATCTGCTTCTTAATTCTAGGGAGAAATGCTATTTTTATAATTAATTTTATATAATAGGTTATTATGAATTGTTATTAATGAGATAAAAAAATAATTTTAATGATAAATTTAAATTAAAAATAACAATAACTAGTCACTTATACTTTATAATAAAAATATTATAAAAATATTGTTAACATATTACCAATCTCAAACTGTGAGAGGAATGAGCTCATTATTTCTTGACCATTAACAAGCTTATTAGCAGAAACTAATAACATTACTTTATGAATTTTCTTTTCCCAATGCTCTGAGAAGTCAACAAACGAAACAGGACAAAAGACCCAGTAGCCTAGTCAAATTATGGGACCTCAAATCGTTCTTTTCTTTTCAAGGAACTGTAATTTTTTACACATTCACTGATTCACACTCGCACACAAACCCCTCACACCATTTTCATTATCTCTCTAATTCCTTCACACAATGGCCAAGCTTCAACTTCTTCTCCTCACACTCGTTTGCGTTTTCCTCCAACTCCCTTTCCCTTCCTCAGCTTTTGGAAATTGCACATGTGACGCCGAGGATGAAGGACGTGACAAAACCCAAGCTCTCAAATATAAACTAGCTGCTATTGCTTCCATTCTTGTAGCGGGTGCAATTGGGGTTTGTATTCCAATACTTGGAAAGACCATACCAGCTTTGCGTCCCGAGAAGGACATCTTCTTCTTCATCAAGGCCTTTGCTGCCGGCGTGATATTATCGACCGGGTTCATCCATGTTCTCCCGGATGCTTTCGAGAGCTTGACATCGCCGTGTCTGAGTGAGAGCCCGTGGCAGGCTTTTCCATTCACGGGGTTCGTGGCGATGGTATCCGCCATCGGGACTTTGATGGTTGATGCCTTTGCCACTTCGTATTATAGAAAGTCTCACTCCAACCAGGCTGCTCAAAACGGGGTTGGAGATGTGGAGATGGAAGGAGGGCATGAGGGCCACTTACACGTTCACACACATGCTACTCATGGTCATGCTCATGGTTCCACTTCCTTTGTTGAGAACTCGGCTTCATCAGACCTTGTTCGGCATCGCGTTATATCACAGGTGATTCGATTCTTCCTGTTTTTGGTTGATTTGTTATAATTTTGGTGATATTTGTTAGAATTATGGATAAAAGATTGTATTCTCTGTTATGAATTAATCATTTAAATATAGTACCAACAGTATTTTCAGCCTATTTAGTTTGTTTGGATAAATAAAAAATTCCATCAAATAGTAAGAAGCTTCAAATTTTTTAATTGTGTTGTTATTTTATTCTGGGTTTTTTTTGGGGGGGGGGGGGGGGGGGGGGGGGGTGGGGGTGTGGTATGCGTTTTTGGGGTACCGTACTTGAGATATTTTTTGGCACAAAGCAGAAAGTAAAAATATATAATGTGTTCACCGATTTCCCTTGGAAAATTATAGTATTATACTAATGGCCCACCGATTTTCTTCTCTCTTCATTTTTTCCATCCATAAATTTTTTCTTTTTCTTTTCTTTTTTTTTTCTTTTTTCTTTTTTTCTCCTCCACACTTCTCCTATTTATCTTCATTTTTGCTTTTCATTTTCTACCACTTGGTCTACCTCTATCTCCTGATGTCTCTCTCTCACTCTCTCACTTGGACTAAAAACACTAAAACATGCCATCATCTTCTCAACACATAGAGGGGAAATCATCACTGTGCACCGCTAAGGGAAAGAAAAATAGTCTTCGTCTTCTGTTCTCTCCAGATATTGTGGGTCAGATTCTTAAAAAAAAAAAAAAATTGTTTGTAGTTTTATTAGTTTTATGAGAAAGACTGTGTTCTGTGTTTAAATTGCATTTTGTATTTTTCTTATATTGTGTTTTGGTGTCTTTGTAACCGACTAGCGGTTGAGGTGGAGATAAATGCTGAAATTTTAATTTATTGTAGTAAATTTTTTATTCAGATTTATTTAAGTTTCGATTATTTTAAGTGAAAAAATAGTTTGGAATTGCTACAGTATTCTCTAGATAAAGAGAACTACTGTAGCAACTTCAAACAAAATTTGGAAAAGTTTTGCTCTAAGAAAATATGTTGGAGCTGATTTTTTGGGTTTGTTCTCAAAAAGATGACTTTGGCTAATCTATTGGAGATGGTCTTATCATTTTATTCTATTAAGTATTGATTTTGATCATGGAAGAATTAGTGTTTAATTATGCTTCTGATTACATTAGGTTTTAGAGTTGGGGATTGTGGTACATTCAGTCATAATTGGAATTTCTCTGGGTGCTTCTGAGAGTCCCAAAACAATAAGGCCTCTCGTAGCTGCACTGACCTTTCATCAATTTTTTGAGGGCATGGGACTTGGTGGATGCATCTCTCAGGTAATATCAGAGTGTATATATACCAATTATTCCTTTCCTAATTATAAAATTTAATCTAATTATTTGCTTTAAAGAAACAAAATTTTCAGTTTGGTTATTGGTTTTTGTTGACTTTCATCCAACTTTTGAATAACATTGAATAAGTTCGTTTGTCAAAGTTTTCAGCTCATATTTGGCAAGAAGCATTTTACATGTGTCTTGCAAAATGCCTTGCTTTGATTTCTCAGGACTCTTACTAAAAAAAAGAGAGAAAGAAAAAAATATTTCACACGACTTTGGTACAAGTCCATTTTATTTGTATTAGTATTGAATAAGTAATGATAGGGATTTATTTTATTAATTATATGATCAGTTTCATTGATAATTTTTAAGTAGTTGATTTTATCTTTGATCAAATTAGACTTTAGGAGTCGATGTTATATAAATTCAAATGTTGATAATGAATGATGAAGACCGATCATGATTTCCTAAGTTGAAAATTATTAGCTATCCATCCTAAACAGAAATTATGTCCACAACAAACTATCAGATATTGCACGTAACCTGTGAACATTCTTAATGAATATTATTTTGCCTGTTAATCTGTTAATTGCACTATTAATGAGTGCATTAGTGGAATCTTTTGAAGAAAAAGAGTAATATGGTAGTTGGTGTATTAAATTAATCCGTATAACATGCATATCCTTTTCCTCGTGTGCATTTATAGGCAAAATTTCAGAACAGAGCTGTTGTAGTTATGGCAACGTTCTTCTCTCTAACAACCCCAGTTGGGATTGCAATTGGAATAGGAATATCTAGTGTTTACAATGAGAACAGCCCCAATGCTCTAATTTTAGAAGGGATTTTTAATGCGGCATCGGCTGGGATCTTAATCTATATGGCACTTGTAGATCTTCTTGCGGCTGATTTTATGAATCCAAGGGTGCAAAGCAATGCAAGGCTTCAGATAGGAGTAAACGTATCACTTCTTCTAGGGGCAGGTCTTATGTCTCTCTTGGCCAAATGGGCTTGACCCAGGGGCGGCGTCACCTTAATGCCAGGGTGGTCCCAGGACTACCCTAACCTGAAAAAAAAAATTATATATATATATATATATAATAATTTAAAATTTTTTATTTGTCTATCCTTTAAAAAAAATTTGGAAACATCCTCATTTTTTTGTCTATAAAATTAAATTTTGTTCCATAATTTGTTCTACACTCAATGGATAAATGATTGCTTGATTGTGAAAATTGAAAGAGATGTAACTTGTAGCATTGATAATGAGATTATCGTGCAACGATTTCAAAATTTGAAAACTCGTACAAGACAATTGTAAACTTTACGTATTTGCGTATTTTTTTATAATTGTCGTTGTTAATATATAAATTTCTCTTTTTATTTGATTATATAATTTATGCTTCTTAATAAATATCCTGAGAAAAATTTTTGGACTCGCCACTAGCTTGACCTTGTAATATTTTGTCAAATATTTCTCTCTATTTTAGGTTTTTTTGGTGTGATTAAGTAAAAATGACATATATATGCAACAGTTCGATAGAACCCGAACATTCCCCTGTGGGAAGTGCCAGAGTTACACCAAAAGTAGAATTTATATCTCATATGAAAAAGAAAAAAGAAAAAAAAGAGGATTGTTAAAAGTCCAAACAAAATTAAAAAGGCTGAAAATATTGAATAATATCTTTTTGAAATTTCAAGAACAAAATTAAACTCTTTGAAATTTCAAGAACAAAATTAAACTTTTTGTAATTTCAGGCACTAAAATTAGATTTATACCAAATTTCAGGGACAAAACGTGCAGTTTACCCTAAGAAAAAGAAAAAGAACTCGAAAGATTCAAATCACTAGCAATGTGACTCGATGTAGCTGAATTCATGTCAACCAAAGAAGCCCGATCGAGCATGAGTTGCATGTGTATGAACGTGTAAATTACTTTCCTTCCTTCTCCATATCTCAAATACCATGTTGAGCGCCTTGTGGAGGTGAGGTTTTTTGTAATACGAAGTAGCATGCAAAGACATCAACTATCAAAGTTCTAATTGTGGACACCATTGCTAAAAACCTCAGAAAATTTCCCCACGGGTTCTCACCAAGACAAAGCGACGTCAAGCTCTTGAGGAATGAACCCGGTTGATGATATCACACTAACAACAAAAGGCATTGATTGTAATTGGGATGGAAAGTCGATATAGTCTGAGAGATTGGTCCCAATTCACCAGGTTACTGGTCCAGCTGACCGGACGGATTGACGGAGCCTGCGGAGGGCATAATGTTTAATTGTTTTTTTCCCCCTCTAATTTTGTGGTGCTACTGCTTGTTGACGTTCTGAACACTTATTTTTTGGTTAACAGCAGAGCAATTGAACATGATTGACGTACAATTGCTCTGCTGTCAACATTGCTTTCCAGGACCATCCTATATTGAGTTTCCCTATCTCTTTTTCTCGCAAGTTTTTTCTTTTTTTCTTTTTTAACCCACTTTCTACTCTTTGGCGTACGGAATGGAACTTTTTAACATAGCTAGTTCACGACACGAAATAATTGTTTATGCACAGTGTACGGAATGGGTCCGTTTGGATACAGCTTATTGTTGCTGAAAGTTGCTGAAAACACTATAGCAAAATAATTTTTAAATGTGTGAATAGTACCGTGTGATCCATTTTTAATATTTTTTAATGTGTAAACAGTGCACGCACTGTTTATGCACAGTAATTTTTGTGCCACAAAGTCAACAAAAGCTGGCAAAAAAAGAAAAAAAGAAAAAAAAAGAAAAAGAAAACGCAGGCAGAAACGCAACGCCACTTTCAGCACTATCCAAACCAACACAATAATGGAGTGAACATGTAGATCCTAAAATACTCTTACAATGGTGTTAGTCTCTTGCGTACTTTAGGTGCAAGTAGCTTAGCATCTTTTGTTGTCTTTTTGTATCCACCACCTGTGGTGGAAAGAATTTTAGCTTCTGATAAAAGCTAAGTTGCGTTGTTTTACAACTGATTAATTCTTAGTTTTATGTTATTTCCATGGTTGACCACAAAAAAAATAAAAATAAAAATAAATAAATAAAAAGTCTCTTGTATACTTAAAAATACTTTTAAGATTGGTAATTGCCCTTGGCTCTTTGTGAAATTTTGTGTTAACTAGATACTATATTATAGGAACGGATTGAGATCCTATTGATGCAATATCATTCAAAAATTTGAGATTAAAAGTCAGCCATTGAATTAGAAAAGGTCATGGTGCATGGAAAAGTAAACATCTACTTTATGCTGAATTCTAGTGAAGGGAAACAGTAAGAGTACATTAAAGTAGGAGGGCACCTACATGTTATCAACAACACTTTAAAGCTTAAAAGCGGAAGTTTTGTCAAAATAAATGTGACACTCAAAAGAAAAATATTTTGTGATAAATCTCACCATACCCAAATAGAATAAACAAAGGAGCTATCAATAAAATAGAAATTTTTATTGATACTTGATACATTACATTCACTTTGCTACACACATCACTCACTATTTCTCTCTTACCATTTCTCTTACACTTGTTGAATAATACTCTTTGTAGAAACAACACTTATTGGACTATCACACACTTCTTGAATATTTTATATGCATAACCGTAGAAGTTATATATGGCAATGTTATGAATTCCATTTCGGTGATCATTCTAGTTTGTTTATTGGAATGGAATATTTTGGTACCAAACATTTCTAGGGTATTGTAGCATGACGTTTCTCTCTCTCTCTCTCTCTCTCTCTCTCTCTCTATATATATATATATATATATATTGTATGGCATAAGGCTTCGAGCCCACTGGGCTTTGGGCCTTGGCCCAAGCGCATTACTAAGACATTCTCAAGCCCAAATTCAATAGTGGGCTCATTCAGCTGATCACAAGATAGATAGGCCCATACCGATCATGTATGGGTTGATCGAGGGCTATATTTACCTAGAACAACCTATTACCTCAGCAGCCCAGTATTGCCTTGGGGAATATCGCTGCCGAGCAACCTTTTGGAGGTAGGAACCACTTCCAAAGTCATCTCCACCATTTCCAAAGAAGCATATTCCATGTCAAGAATAATCAAATCGGACCCCACCCACACGAGTGAGACCAGAACATAATCATGAACACTCCACCAACCTTAAGCTATAAATAGGGGAAGTGAGCAAAGAGATGGGGTTGGTCATGTTGAGTGAAAAGAGATAGCTAAAGAGAGATAATACTAACCACAGAGAGGAGCTTAAAGGAGAGGGGGGAGTTTCGTGAGGGAAAAGGATTGCAACTAAGTAGTTTGGTTGGGAGCTACCAGTAGTAGGAAACTCATAACCCACCATATAAATAAATTGTGAGACCAACACTAGGCCTAATCCAGTGAGGAAAATTTGGCACGCATAATTGGCGTCGTCTATGGGAATCTCCTATATAGCTGTAGTTCTGCCGGGGTTGGAGTAAGAAAGATGTCTGGGAGGCACTTGGAAAGTTACGCCGAAAATGGCTCTGGAGGATCTTCTCGGGGCTCTAGTTGGCGAGAAAGAAAGAATAAGAGAGATGAAGATCGGAGATATGAGCAGGAAGAAGAACATTCTAGCTCATGGGAGGGGTGGTTTCAAACATACCAATCAATGTCAGGTGCCTCCGGACACGAATTTTTTGACATGAAGGATGAAGAACTCGAATGCTTGCATAGATTGATAAGGGATTTGGAGTTGGAAGCAAGAGGTAGGCATCAGAGAAGAAACCGCGAAGAGCACTCAGAGGGGTCAGCAAGTGTGGGGAGTAGTCATGGAGAGGTGTCCCATCAATCCGGTTCCTATCAACACGGGGATCGGTCTTGGGGGTATACAGACAGAAAATCGATTTCTCTGGAGAGGTGACGACCCAGGAATGCTGCAATGGATGCTATGAGCTGAGCATTGCGTAGAGCTGCTCGATCACCATTCTTGTGAGATATAGAACGGGCACCAATGCCGAGCAGATTTACTAGACCTCAATTTAACTTTTATGATAGGAAGACGGATCCGGGGTAGAGCATGTAAGCCATTATGTCTAGATGATGTCTTTGCACAGTCATAACGACACGCTAATGTGTAAGGTGTTTCCTTCAAGTCTCGGGCCCACTACTTTGATGTGGTTTAGTAGGTTGAGGAAGGGCTCAATTCATAGTTTTGCTGAGCTAATTCAAGAGTTCGAGGTTCGATTTATGACCTGTAGCTGGGTACCACAACCAATGGACGTGTTGCTGTCTATGAAGATGGGAGTCGGGGAAACTCTTCACAGTTACACTAGCAGGTATTGGGAACTGTACAACAAGATCGGTGGGGGTAATGAAAAAATCGTAGCAAGCATTTTTCAGTTGGGATTGCCCGAGGATTCTGAATTACGAGATTCACTGACGAGGAGGCCTCCTAAGGATATGAGGCAATTAATGAGGCGTATTGAGGAGTACAAAAGGTTAGAGGATGATCAGCAGCAGAGCAAAGGGAAGGCGCCGGTCACCAAAGACTTCCAGCAAGGGGGTTTTCAGCCAAGACCTAGAAGGGACTTATGGATCCAAGAACCCAGCACCTAGGCAAGAGAAGTAAATGTGATGTTCAAGGAGCCAGTGCACTAAATTTTGGATCGGATCAAGAACAAGCCATACTTTCAGTGGCCAAACAAGATGGAAGGTGACCCATCAAGAAGAAATCAAAATCCATACTGCACTTATCATCAGGATAAAAGGCATACCACCGAACAATGCAGGGCGTTGAAAGACCATTTAAAGCAATTACTAAGGTCGGGGCATTTAAGGGAGTTTGTTGTAGAGCCAAGGAATCAAGAAGCCACACAAGGTACCCGGCCCCGGGGGAATCCTCTCCCGCCCCTTTTAGGTGTGATAGAATTCATCCACGCTACTTCAACGAGAACCTTAGTGACCCGAAGAAAAGGGGTACTGATCGTAGTCCTAGTGGAGAATGGTCGGGACAAGCAGCCCTCCGAAAAGAGACTGAAGTATACCTGTGAATCCATTACCTTCAATGATGACGATTTGGAAGGAACGACCCAGCCACACAATGATGCGTTGGTGGTCACAGCTCGGATAAATGATTTTATAGTGAAAAGAGTATTAGTGGACCAAGGGAGTGGCGCCGAGATGATGTATCCTAACTTATTCAGGGGGCTTGGTTTGAAGAATGAAGATCTGTCTAAGTATGATACGCCCTTAGTTGGATTTGATGGTCGGATGGTGGTTCTTGAGGGGCAGATTTCGCTCCCCGTGAACATGTAAGTAAAAGAGGTGATGGTGACTTTTATAGTGGTTAATTCGTTTTCCCTATATATGGTAATTCTCGGTAGACCGTGGATTCATGCAATGGGAGCAGTCTCGTCCACGTTACATGTCAAGGTCAAATTCCACACCGATCATGGTATCGCTAATATAAGGGGAAACCTACAAGTGGAAAGACAATGCCTTGTGGTTGCTATTAACCAAGAGATTAAACAAAAGGAGTCTGCCGAGGAGATCCCATTATAGCAGTTACAGGAACCCCCAGAGGAAAAGGGGGGCTAGTTATGCCGAGGAGTTGATAAAGGTGCGTATATTGCCAGATGAGAATAGGAGTTTTCAGGTAGGAGTAGGAATGTCTGACAAAGATATGGTGGAGATGTTGTTGTTTCTTATACGAAATGTAGACGTATTCGCTTAGAGCCCATACGAGGTGCCCGGGGTAGATCCAGAGTTTATAGTTCATAGGCTTAACGTAGATCCACTATTTCCTCCCAAGAAGCAAAAGCCAAGGAGGTCGGCTAAAGAGCACGTTGAGGCTGTCAAGCAAGAGGTGAAGAGGTTAAACGAAGCAGGGGCAATAAAGGAGGTTTTCTTCCCGAAGTGGTTAGCGAATACTGTGGTGGTGAAAAAGAAGAACGGGGAATGGAGGGTATGTGTAGACTTTACCGATCTGAACCGAGCATGCCTGAAAGACCCCTTCCCTGTATCGAAGATTGATCAGCTCGTAGATGCAACATACAAACACCCAAGGATGAGTTTCCTGGATGCTTTTTAGGGTTACCATCAAATTGGCCTGGCTACCGAGGATCAAGAAAAGATAGCATTCATTTCTCCTAATGCTAATTATCATTACACTGTAATGCTATTTGGTTTGAAGATTGCTGGGGCTACTTATCAACGGATGATAACGAGGATGTTTAGAGATAAGATTGGGCGTACAATGGAGGTGTATATTGACGATATGGTGGTGAAGAGTAAAAAGGAGCAAGGGCACATTGATGATCTTTAGGAATTGTTTGAAGTACTTCGACGACACAAGTTACGTCTCAACACTAACAAGTGCGCCTTTGGAGTGGGGGCGGGCAAGTTCCTCGGATATATGATTACTCACCGAGGAATAGAAGTTAATCCTAATCAAATCAGTGCTTTAGAATGCCTCAAATCGCCGAGCAAGCCAAAGGAAGTCCAGGTGTTGACCGGCATGCGCTAAACCGGTTCATTTCTAAGTTCGCACATTGGTGCCGTCCATTCTATCAGCTTCTGAAAAAATGGAAAGGATTCCAATGGACCAAGGAATGTGAAAAGGCCTTTCAGGATTTAAAGGAGTATTTGATGCAGCTCCAAAGCCTAGTGAGGATTTGTTCATATATCTTTTAGTGTTTGAGCTTGCCGTAAGTGCCGTGTTGTTAAGGGATCAAGGTGTACAACAGCCTGTATATTATGTTAGCAAAACCCTGGTCGACACTGAGACAAGATATTTGCCTTTAAAGAAGTTGGTGTTAGCCTTAGTGCATACCACAAGGAAGTTGCCCCATTATTTTCAAACTCATACTGTCTACATGTTGACCAAGTATCCCCTACAGTCCTTGTTGAAGAGATCTGATTTCATAGGCAGGATAGTCAAGTGGGGAACCTGGTTGGGCTCTTTTGACATTAGGTATAGACCCAAAAGTTCGGTGAAAGGTCAAGTTCTTGCAGACTTTGTTGCAAAATTTTCCCTGAGAAGGGAGATGGAGATTGTTTGCCATATGGAAGTCCAGCCGTTGAGAGTATTTGTGGATAGTGTGTCTAGTGCACTAGGGGCTGGGGTAGGAATAATTATTATCAAGCTAGAGGGGATAAGGGTGGAACATTCCTTTAGGTTGGGTTTTAAGGCTTCCAACAATGAGGTATGAAGCCTTACTTGTCGGACTAAGAGCTGTTTTTAATTTGGGTGCATGAAAAGTGGAGGTTTACTCGAATTCTCAGTTGGTTGTTAATCATGTGTAGGGAAGCTTTGAAGCCAAAGATCCCAGGATGATCGATGATTTACGATTGGTAAAGCAGACTGTGAATTAATTTCAGAAGGTAAAAGCTGTTTAAATTGCTGGGGGGTAGAACCAGCATGCCAATTCTCTGGCCACCTTGGCGTCATCACTGACCGAGGAAGTACCCAGGCTAATCAAAGTGGAAGTGGTGACAAAACCAAGTATTGATGCAAGGGTAAATGTTTCAATGGTAATGGTGTCTGAACCCTGCTAGATGGACCCAATCATTGACTTTTTTGGGTAAGGATCGAGTGCCAGCCAATGGAAAAGAAGCAGACACTGTACGCTGGGTAGTTGCTCGGTATTGGTTGTCGGCAAACCGTAAACTGTACCGAAGGTATTTCGAGGGACTGTATCTTCAATGCTTGCACCCTAGAAATGTTGATGAGCTCTTGACCAAGCTCCATGAGTGTGTCTGCAGTAGTCATGTTAAGGGACGTTTATTGGCCCACCAAGCAATGACCCAGGGATTTTGGTAGCCACAAATGCTTAAGGATGTTGCTGAATACGTCCGAAAGTGTGAGCAGTGTCAAAAGCATGCCCCATTGATACATCAGCCGGTAGGGAGTTTAAACCTTATCAATAGCCAATGGCCCTTTGCACAGTGGAGGTTAGATATTATTGGTCCATTCCCTCGGGCTACAGAAAATCAAATATTTGTTCTAGTAGCCGTGGACTACTTTACAAAATGGGCCAAGGCCGAGGCGCTAGCCAATATCCGAGATGTAGACGTTAAGAAGTTTTTGTGGAGAAACATAATAACAAGATTTGGGGTGCCAGAATCCCTGGTATCTGACAATGGGTTGCAGTTTGATAGTAAAGCCTTCCGAAAGTTCTATAGTGACCTTGGTATTAAGAACATATATTCCACCCCGGCGTATTCGCAAAGTAATGGCCAAGCCGAGGCTACTAACAAGGCAATTGTGAATGGGTTGCAGAAGAGATTGGAAGGCATAAAGGGAATGTGGGCCGAGGAGTTACCGAGTGTCTTATGGGCATACCAGACAACCCCTAGAAGATCCACGGGAGAAACTCCATTTTCACTGACATACGAAGGGGAGGCAATGATACCAACTGAAGTAAAATGAAAAGTTAATGGTAAAGCAGTTAGACTCGTTAGAAAAATACCGGGAATCAACAACCATAAGGCTAGCCGAGTATCAACAGAAGCTTGTTCGTCGATACAACAAGGATGTCAAGAGTAGAGAGTTCAATGCCAGAGATTTAGTGTTGCAGGAAGCAGTGGGGAATGCCCGGGATGCCAGTGCCATAAAGTTAGCTCCAAATTGGGAGGGTCCATACAGGGTTACTACCATTGCTGGAGTTGAGGCGTATTACCTAGAGGATATGGATGAGAGGCCATTCCCCCATCCATGGAATGTTCAAAATTTTCAAAGATTTTACCACTATGTGTAGGAGAAATTACAAGTTACATACAACTGCTATGTAAAGAACAATGTTTACGCATGTAATATACAAAAGTCAAATTACCGTCCTTATCTTTATTTTATCTAAGGACTGAAACCTGTGCTTGGTTCGATCCTGGTCACCGAACAAGTGGAAACCTTATCTTCATTTTTTCTTAAGGACAGGGGCTTGTTCAATTCGATCATGGTTGCCAATTGAGTAAGAGCATTACTTATTCAGGTTAGTTGAGAACGAAAGCTCGGTTAGGTTATATTCCAGCCATCGACTAGATGCACAGCTTAACTCAGTTACGTGATATATATATATATATATATATGTATGTATATATATATATGTATGTATATATATATATATATGTAAATGAACAAAGTAAAACTATAGCAGAAATAATTTAACTCCCACACAAAGCAATAGTGATAAAAAAAATTTCGTAAAAAAAAAAAAAGAATTTAATTTCTTGTCACCCCACCCCGATGACCATAAGTAAATTAAGAAAAGCAAACAAAAAAAAAAAACAAAAAAAGAATGTCTTGTCACCACGTCTTGGTAACCAAGGGTAAACATACTAGAGCAAATAAAATAGAGAAATAAAAAAAGCAAAATTAAATATGAAGTAAAAAGATTTCTTTGTCTTCTTCAAGCCACCGGGCCCTCAGGTTGAGATGGAATAGTATCCACAGCAGGCTGAGCTGAAACATCCACGGTAGGCTGGGCAGCAGTGTCTGGATATGGTGATGGGGTTACATGCAGCACAGCATCTAGGTTGCTGGTGATTTCAAGTTCAACCAACTCCACACGAGAGTCAATTTCTTGCACCAGTTCCCTCATGCTGGGACTATCTTCTTATTCTTCAGTGCTAGTGGGATTTTGAACTAGGGGAGGAAGCTCCGGGAAGGGTATTTGCTCGGAGTTCCTCAACGGGGAATCATTGGGCACCCCCATCACTTGCAGAGCGGCTATCCACCCTTCACCGAAACCATGTCGCCGTGATTGGTGAACAATTGGTTCCACGGAGTCCTTGGCATCTGCGAAGCCCACGTTGTACCAATTGTCCTTGCAGGCTTCTAGGGCTGCATTTAGCTCGGCAATTTCGATGACCTGTGCCAAATTCAAACTCTCTGCTTCAGCCAACTTAAGCTCTATTCCCCTCAGCTTCACATCCATCTTCGTCAACTTTTGCCCTGCCAATACCCAGGCCCTCTCAGACTCTCGTGCTCTCTTTTCGGCATCCTTTGCAGCCTTACCCTTATCCTTTGTCGTGGCCTCAGCAACATCTTTTAAGGCCTTTTCTCGGTCAACCTCATCGGTAGCTTCCTTCAGTCGATCTTCAATTATGTAAGCCAATTATGCTGCCTGTTACCACAATAACGATAAACATGAAAAGGAAAAATACAAGTATATTTGTGCAAAAAAAGAAGAATAAAATGTATTACCGTGATTGTGTGCCACTACAACTAAGTAGCTAAGGATTCATCAACACCGCCTGAGAAAAAGTGCACGTCCTCAGGAAGTTGAAGGCCTTGCCCCAAACTTTGGGCAACCCAGCCACCCTCACCTTGAACCCAGCTTCTAACACTGGCCGTCACTTGGAGTGGCTCATTCTTGAGCCTAAAGATTGTCTACCACCCCACAATTGAGCAAGAAGTGGAAGATGCCATGTTGGACCCGACCTGCATGGTTGGGCAGGCACCACTAGTGGGCTCCCGGATAACTATGCCACCTTATGCTGGAGTCGGGGGAGTTCTCAAGGGAGCATCCCCTGATACTCTTGATGGTTGGTCGGTAGTGCACTACCTTTTCTGAGTGTGGGTGGCTGGAGAAGGCTAGTTCCTGCCCTGAGTTTATTGTTGCTGCGTAACTGGGCATCCGCTGTGCAGAAACTGGTCAATAGTCATTGTCCTGTTGACTACAATCTTGCCCTCACCTTGTTCGGTTTTCGCTTCAAAAGAGTTTACTGACTCAGCTACTGCTTGATCGGCTGGCTGAACTTCAACACGGGGCTCCTCAACAGGTCTGTGAATGGCACGACCTTGGAAGACAGAGTTTACTGAGGCATCCCTCACAAGTACCAGTGATTCTACCCTAACTAATCGGGGGTCAAGATCTCGAGCTTCACCCACTGTTAGATTAGGAGGAAGGAAATTTGGATGCCATACGTCAATGTATAAAAAAAGGGGGTTGTCCACCGAAAGAGCTTGCTCGAAAGGTTGCCAGGTAGAGTAAACCAGAGTGCAACAGAGTATAAGATAGGATGCCCATAGCTGTCCGTCAAAATTAACGAAGATCTCTGACCGGAGCACAAAATTCAGATCCCTCATATGCACAACTTTGATGTTCGGCTTAAACCTCTTGTCCTCTGCATTAAAGTAAAACGAAAATTGGTTAGTACATTTAAATAATAATAAAGATGACCAGATAACAATTACAAACAAAGTTAAATGTGCATGGTACTGACCAACATCTTGAGGCGAAGTTAGGAAAGTGAGCTCATTGGTATGCCAGTTGCCGCTCACCAGGACATATTCTCCTGTAGAGTTTTTAATGGAATCGAGAAGGCATGATATCAGCCGTACCCGTACATCCCTAACCTTTCGGTAGTAGTCTGACTTAATATTACCACATAAAATTTATATCATGATGGTCCAATTGTAACCCGTACAATTAGTTTAATCGGCTGACATAACTTACTACTCGATAAAAATTGGGGGGGAGTTGGTCGGGACACAAGCCATAAAATCTAATAGTACTAAGTATCAGAGGGTCCACGGGAAACCTAACCCCTCCTTCTAAGATAGCCATTAAAGGAAAAAAAATACTACATAAGCACCGCTAAAGAGCAATATCACCCTCATGACAATAAGCAACTTCCACATCCCCAAGGATATCATAGACCGCCCTAAAGTTAGCTAAAGATGCCCCGATGTTAAGAAGATGAGAGAAACCCATTCTTAACTCTAGAGTAAGAAAAAGAAATTGAAAAAAGAGAAGGAATGGATGAAGAAACTTACCGTGGGCTCTAGGAATTTGTGGTCTTGGTTGGAGTATGCACGGGAAGAATATGCTCGACAGAGAAGGAGTTGGAGGAGTAGGGACGTAAAAAATGGTATGAAGAGTAAGAGGGTACTTTTTATAGGGGGAAGACATTTAATAAAAAATGAGCGGGAAAAATCTTTTTAGATTCCTTTTTTGTAACTCCCACACGTGTAGCCTTAGTTCACGAACCGTTAGGTCATGATTACGGGTAGATTTAACAGGATGTCATAACGCTTCTTTTAAGAAGGCATTAACAATTGTCTTATCCTTCATTTAATGACTAACGGTTAAGCTTCCCAAGGAATACCTAAAGTATCCTTGATTAGTTCCCGGTGGCTAAACACAAATCAAGGGGGGGCTATTGTATGGCATAAGGCTTCGAGCCCACTGGATATTGGCCCTTGGCCTAAGTGCATTACTAAGACATTCTCAAAGCCCAAATCCAATAGTGGGCTCATTCAGCTGATCGCGAGATAGATAGGCCCATACCAATCATGTATGGGTTGATCGGGGGCTATATTTACCAGGAACAACCCATGACCTTGGCAGCCCGGTATTGCCATGGGGAATATCGCTGCTGAGCAACCTTTTGGAGGCAGGAACCAGTTCCAAAGTCATCTCCACCATTTCCAAAGAAGCATATTCCATGTCAGGAATAATCAAATCGGACCCCACCCACACGAGTGAGACCAAAATGTAATCATGAACACTCCACCAACTTTAAGCTATAAATAGGGGAAGTGAGTAGAGAGATGGGGTTGGTCATGCTGAGTGAAAAGAGAGAGCTAAAGATAGATAATACTAACCATAGAAAGGAGCTTAAAGGAGAGGGGGGAGTTTCGCAAGGGCAAAGGAATGCAGCTTAGTAGTCCAGTTGGGAGCTACTTGTAGTAGGAAACTCAAAACCTACCATATAAATAAATTGTGAGCCCAACACTAAGCTCAGTCCAGTGAGGAAAATTGGGCATGCACACACACACACACACACAGATATATATATATATATATATATATATATATTTGTGTGTTTTATATGTTATATCTCTAAAAGAGCCCATAAAATTGATACACTTGTATAGCCCAAACTCACAAGATCAAACGTCACACAATAAAAGCCCACAAAAATAGGCCAAGAAGATATTTTATTCTTCATTTGTTTTTTAATTTCTTTATACTTCTTCGTTCTTTTTCTCTCTATCCGACCCTACTCCCTACTTCCCAAACTTTTTTTTTCTCATTCTTTTATGGATAAAGTTTAACTACAAAATTGGTTATAATATCAGACTACAACCTTACTCAATAAAATAAACATTACTATATATTTTGAAAAATCTAACCATTGAATTACATGTTCTTTATGCTCTTAATACACAATTCAAATTTGTGTCAATCGGATATTATTTACTATATGATCTATAAGTTTATATTTTATGCATAATTTTAAATTACAAAAACTTGCAATTTAAACAATTTATTAATAACATAGCTATTGATCTTCAATTTTCTAGAAATTTTACAAGCATAGAGAATATAAGAAGAATAACAAAGTTTAGCTACAAAATTGTTTGTAGCTTGCGGCTACAAACTCACTCAATAAAATAAATATTACAACATATTTTGAAAATCTAACAATTAAATTGCATGTTCTTTACACTCTTAATACACATGTTAAATTTTGCATCAATCAGATATTATTTAATATATGATCTATAAGCTTATATTTTGTACATAATTTTAAATTACAAAAACTTGCAATTTAAAAAATTTATTGATGACATAGCTATTGATTTTTAATTTTCTTGAAATTTTACAAGCATGGAGGATATAAGAAGAATATGTGAATTTGTCAAAATTCACCTCCAATAAAAAGATATTAAGTAAATTTGGAACCTAAGACTATAACTAATTTTATAGCTAAACTTTGTTCTAAAAGAAGAATATATCATCCAATGGTGAATTTGTCAAAATTCATCTCCAATAAAAAGATATTGAGTAAGGCTATAGTTTAAGATTACACGTACACCCAATTTTGTAACTAAACTTTGTCTTTCTTTTATCACTCTTATGTCTTCACCTTTTTGCCTTTTTTTTTTTTTTTTTTAACATATCAATTACCAAATCTCAATATTCCCATTTCCCACGTTTCCAAAATCGTATCCCAACCATTAATTCAAAATTATCTTTCTTTCTATCTTCTCTCTTCCTTTTTTTTTTTTTTTTTTTTTTGAGGAACCTATCTTCTCTCTTCCTAAACAGTCAGACTCCATTCATTTCTCTCTCTCTCTCTCTCTCTCTCTCTCTCTGTTCATTTGGGTCAGCTCCAAGAGTGCCTGCAAATTTTTATTCAAAAATGGATGATTTAATTTTTATTCCATAAACTCTCATGCCATTGTCACCTCTGGCTCTTCGACAGTTTTTGATGTCATACCGGCCGGATTTTGGATTTTGGACGAAATTCACCGAAACACCCTGGAACGCCTAAAACATAAAGGAATGGGTTGAAATTTCGTCTAAAGTGGAACATGGGATTTACCTTTCCGACTTACATACCATACTAATACGAAATTTTACGATTGTTCGAGCCAAAAAGGAACAAAATTAATAACATTGATATATAAAACTTACAAAGGAGACAAGAAAACAAAGCATTAAATGATTTCACTTAAAAGCTATTCTACAAAGTTGCAATTGTTAAAATCACGGAGAAGAAAAGTCAAAGAAATAAGACCTTTCCTTATTAGAGCAACCACATCAGTTTGTGTATTTTACACTAAAAACCTACTTTTTCTATTTTACACATTCAATTTTACAAAACACTCACATCAGTTCATCTATTCTATCACCTCTTTTATTTAAATAATCAATTTTTCTCAATTTTTTATTATTTCTCTCAACTAACTCCTATACATATGCGTGCTCTCTCTCTCTCTCTCTCTCCATTTTTTCTAAAACGTTGCTCTCTCTTTATCTCTATACCCATTTCTGAATCAACTCTCCCTCTCGGTCAAAATCCACACCATCTTGGTCACAAGCTCCGATCCATACCATCTCGGTCACAAGTACAAGCACCGATCTCAGTCATAAGCTCCGATCCGCACCATCTCGGCCACAAGCATCTCGGTCACAAGCACAAGCACCGATCTCGGTTACAAGCACCGATCTCCCTAGCTCCCTAACTCCGATCAGGCTCCGATCAAGCATGACCCATACCCACAAGCTCCGATCAAGCGAGACCCACGAGCTCCGATCAAGCAAGACCCACAAGCTCCGATCAAGTGAGACCCACGATCATTCCAATCAAGCACCGATCGTTCCGATAAGCACCGATTTGTCTCTTTGTTGTTTGTCCGTTTGGGTTTGTTTATGTGTGGGTGTGTTTACGTATCTCTATGTTTTTTTTTTTTTTTTTTTTTTGAGCAAGTGTATCTCTATTTTGATTTGTCTGTGTGGATGTGTTTGTGTGCATCTGAGGAAAAAGAAGAAGATGAGAAGTTACTGAGTTTGTTGAGCCCGGAGAAGAGAGAGAAAAAAGGAGCGAACGGAAATTAGTAAAATAATTTTTACACGAGCTACAGTAACTGTGTATATTTACATGGTTATTGTAGCTCGTGTAAAGATATAAACATTTTTACACCATTTTAGAAGTACTGATGTGGAGCATTTTTGAAGCAAAATGTGTAAAAATTGTGATTTACATGATTTTAGATGATTTTAGAAGAATTGATGTGGATGCTCTAAGAACTTAGCCTCCCACGTTATTGGCATTCTTCATTGTTTCTCCACACCTTGGTTGTAGTCACACATGCAAAACATTTGAAGATTCTTTGGAAATGGCTACCGACTTGGACTCAATGTAATTTTCATGGATAAATGGCAAAGAAATCTGGCAGTTCATTGTTCAATCAAGTGGGGTCTTAACAACGGGTGGCATGAGTTTGGTAATGTATCATCATTACATGATCAATTTGTGAGTGTGATAAAGAAGGATGCTTTGAATTTGAATTTGAATTTTGTAATGTTGTCTTTAACTTAATGAAGGTCGCCTCGCCTTTCCCAGCCAAAAAAAAAAAAAAAAAAAGTTCAAAAGATTAAGGGCTCGTTTGGTACGTGTGTTTAATTAAACAACAGTTTTTAGTTTTTTTTTTTTTAAATACATGGGAGTGAAAAAGTGTGTAGAAATATG